>ATSW01015807.1:0-15395 GCA_000444245.1 Botryllus schlosseri | reverse complement strand
TTTCAAAAAGGTTCGCGTTCACACGAACCTGAACCTTTCAGAGGTTCACACCATCCCTAGTAGTCAATACACCGTGGATAGAAATACGGTAACATCTCCCTTCCCGCTACTGAATCGATGATCACATCGAGATAACGAGTTTTTGCAAGGTTAAGTTACCAATGCATTGAGTTATGTGTAATAAAAATCTTATACTTACGCCAGCCAATACTACAGGACTCCTGTGTGTATCTCATTCATTGATTCCCATTTTAATTTCAGGTATCGCAGTTACCACGTCTTTGTTGAGAAGAACTAATCAAATGGAAGTGTGATACTCTCGTGATTTATTTTCCGTTACACGCTTTTTTAATTAGTGCAATTCAATTACGAGCAAGTTTCATTTCAATAAATGAAGTCGTATATTCATATTATCAGCCGTAAGATATGTCTTGTTTTTCGACTATACATGTCCCTTTTCGTTCGAAGTACTGGTTCCCAGTATGAGGCTGGCTGAAGTCCCCCTGCGATTGCAAGATTGGCGTATGAATACTGAATAGTGAATACGCTACAAACGTACATGGGGTCGACGCCAGCAATTATCACAAGGGTGGTTTTTTGACCTGTAAAAAAAAGTCAAAATGTTCTCAAAATTGTAGCGTTAGGTCAAGAATTGTCAAAATCGTTTACAAAGTCAAAATGTTATTGCAGCCTGCATTTCGTTTGTATCGCAGATGTTTGCACTGCTTGTGAACTTATCATTTGTCATTTTACAACTTGTGGCTACTTTTGCCAGTAAAGAAATACCAAATTGAAATCGTTTGCGTCTTTTAGTTTAGTAAGTTTGGTCGATTTCAATATCTTTTAGCAGATAGGAGGTCACGAAATAGCAACATGTAACAAAGTCAATATAGTGACATATACCAACGGGTCCGCCCGAAGATGTTTAATTATTTTTTAGGGGTCCTCCCTTTTCCAAAACACCTTACTCAGCTCTATCAACGGTAAATCTGATTACGTGAACAGAGAGAGGATAAAAAATTGATATAAATATATATGCAATTCCCGATCATATTGACCGATTCAATCAAGAATTATATAAATTTTTCGCGCCTAGCGCGATTCGGCGACGAAGTGCTGTTTCTGTCCGGACCAGGAATGTGGCCGTGACTAATTATTTCATATGATTATATCACACAACTAACCATGAGATTGATGATGGTCTCCGGATCCGGAAAGAAGCGCATGTCCGGTTTCCGTGCACGGCATATATACGTACTTCCATCGTACACTATACACGCAGAAAGTAGCCGGTAACGGTTCGTGGACCGGAGAAAGTAATTCACTTCAAAATTTTTGTTGTCGACAAGCAGACTACATCGCAGCGAGATGAGTCCAGGTGAGGAAATTTAATGGGGGCGTAATAATTATAGCTTTTGCCTGTGGTCGCTTACTGACCAATCTTTGTCTTCTACCGACAAGTACAGAACTTGAAATATAGGACTTGAAAAAGCAGGCCTCTGGAGCATGTACACTGTACAGTACACATGCAGCCGATCCAATCTTACAGTACAGTCTTTCCCTAAAACTTTCGCATATGATGGCGCATATGATTTGATATATTTGACCGAAAGAGTAATTTGCACTAAGCAATAATTTACACAGTTCTACAGTGTGCCGACAAATTAACGTAATCCAAAGAATGTTCGCGCACTAGATATAGCTGTTAAATGGGCACTGAGTTCTAAATATGATGTGGACGCAAATAAAAGTGGACGGTATACTAAAACATTATTGGTGGCAGCGACTTTCCTCAGAAATTCACGGTATTTGAACTGCAGCTAACAGATTTTCACGAAAGGTGCCGTTTCACTCTAGCTATATCTGTGGTATCGAGGGAGGTAACGCGTCATCGCATCTTAACCCATTGCGAAATTTCTGGCATGCATATTTCTTCACTTTGCCTTTACTATATTTCATGGTTGACGAATAAAAGAACTCTCTCTCTCTCTCTCTCTCTCACTGTTTTATTCATTCCCAGTCTCCGCAGACAACGAACATAAGAAATGCTTCGTTAAGTTAATCAAAATGAACACAGTATAACACTTACCGACTGGCTGAGATCGTTCGACACTCTTTCAACCGTATTCAGGTCAGAAAATCTGCAACGCGCTGACGTGGAGCCTATTCCTGGCCTCATTCACACTCGTGGAAGCACAGGAAGGTTCTGGAATGGTAATTGCCTTTGACGACGCCGCAGGGCCAGAGGAAGCGGCAGAGCCACTGCCGACAGATAGTTCGGANCCAGGTATCAGTATGTATTTCATACTTGAGACGTTTGACATCGCTAATTGGACACTGGACAGTGGACAGTGTGCTTATACTGCTTAACGCTTGTCTTCCAAATAGCACCCCGGCATAATGAGAAACCTAAGCTACGACTACCGTTACCATATTCGAGAATGGAAAATTACGTGGAAATTATTGATCCCGCTTGAGGAGAAGTAGCCTATTTTGACCATAGGGTTCTTAAACTGGGTTCCATGGACCCCTTAGGCCCGTGAGTTACCTTTAGGGGGTCGGTGAATAGGGAAATATACGTTATCAAGAAACTACTACAAAACAGATTATCCTCTGTGAATGGCGCCGTGAGTGTGATTGTGACTATCTTGCCTAGTCATTAGTTATCGTATGTTAGCCATGGTATAGCCCAGTGCTTTTCAACCTTTTTGAGTATCGTTCGCACTTTTTTGTAAAATAAATTTCATTCGCACAATCCAATCGAATATTGAAAATACACCATTTATATGCTCAGATGTGCAGCAAATTGGCTACTATNTATCTTAAGCTATCAAGTGTCTCATTAAAAAGGCTACTATTTTCGCTCGTTTCGATTTAACTATTTCACTAAAACCCTTTTATTAGTGCTTGGATGGCCAGATCTTAAAGCAGGGATCACCAACACCGCCGCGGGCCGCATGAGGACTGTAANGTCATATTTTGCGGCCCGTGATCTGATTTCATATTTCNGAAGAACGCCCAGTACTGAAATTTATTTCAGNTTNAAAATATTTTTGACGTTGTTCAACGTCAAAAATATGCTATTCTCCTGTGCCGAACACCACTATTNNTCACCAGCTGATATACGGTCTCGGTGATGGTATAATAACATTCCATGGAGNAAGAATTANCTGATATAAATGGGCAATGGGCATATTGCCTTGGCGCACAATGNNGGTGACACTGCCAAGACCGAAACAATTAGAAAACGACTCAGGGCCTCGCCANANNAGCAATCTTCACGAGCAGATAGTTTTCCAGCAAATACCGTGTCTAGCTAACACCAATATCGATTCTTTAGTNGNTGAAAAATGTGGTCAGGTATCGTGCACAGATCATAGTTCAAAATCGAATGAAAGTGATGATCATGATATTTTTGTTGCTTTTGTATTAGTTATAAAATATTTTTCTTTCGTGGTAACTATAACCATCGCCATGTCAGAAATCACAGCGTTGTACTGACGCGTGGCCTATTTTAATCTCGATATTGAATTCATGCGGCCCGCGGGCTTTACAAAATTTGAAAGTGACCCGAGAGCCATTTTGAGTTGGCGACCCCTGTCCTAAAGTCTTTTCTGCACTCCTATCCAACATACAGCGTATTTTTCACGAGTGAAAAATGCTTGCTGGAAGAAATCGATTTTGAGAGCTGACGAAAAGGTCTAAGGCTCCAGTATGTCGGAAGGGTGAAAAACCCACCTGTTTGTGTTGAGGCTTTTGCCTTCGGTTTTGGAAAATAAGGTCCAAACGATCAAGGAGAGTAGGCACATTAGAGCTCGCTACCTTACGATACGTTGCTGCAACTTTTTTTCGATTTCCCATTTACTGTCTCGCGAGTATGTGGGAAGAGCAAATAAACTCACGATATCGTGTGTTCTGCTCTTTAGCTCAATCTAAGTTGATAATTCATGACAGTTTAACACTTTCGCTGCAAGCAATCCTATATTTAGGATTTTACACAATCCCTAAAAGTGCCAGTGATCCTATATTTAGGATATTTTTCAAATGGGTACAGAAAAGCCCGGAATTGGTTTTAATTCCGGATTACGGCTGTAATCGAGGCTACTCAATAGACTTGTTGTCATTAACAAGCATTTTCGTTGCCTGAAGTATTTTTAAAAATCACATCTATATACAATTGGACAACCTTGCTTTGGTTTGACCACTAGGTGGCTTTTCATAAAATGAGGAGCAAAAAAATTGCAATATTTTTATAATTCCTTGATATTGAAAAAAAAAATTTGTCATGAGATGCACAAAGTTACTAGTTATCAGCAATGTTCCCTCTAATTTTTGGCGAGTCTGCGCATACTCACCAGCTTACTGCGCAGACCCTTGGACAACAGTTCGTAACGACTAAAAATAGGTCATTACTTCCGAATTTTTGTGCGCAACTTGTATTTTCTGTGCGCAGAGACCGTGTCAGCACTGCGCATTTGCGCACGTGCGCAGCTTAGAGGGAACATTGGTTATCAGCATGACCAATCCCTGCCAGATTTGCAACTAGTCGAAAATTGATTGTTTTCTGGCATTTGCTGGTAATTCCCATAATAGGCCTTGGCAGCCAAAGTGTTAATAACGTAAAAGCAGCTTTTTAGACTATCACCAAAATCTGAGATTTTGTGGCATCTCGCGATCCGAGCCTCACCCATGAAAAGGAATTCATTTTTTATAATTACAGTAGTATGCTATGATTTTATGGACATGCATGACATACAGAACGCACACACCACATTTCTATCCAACACAGCTCTACCAATCTGACAACCGCGATTTCAAATTAGGGTGAATTAAATTCCTTCGCGTGTCGCAGTTGTAGGGACCATGCCGTGCCGACAATGGAGCATATCCATATCGAATGGTTTGGCCATCCAGTGTCGGTCATTTTTGGCCAAGGTTTTGTCGACGCTTACGTTCCGGCACCGCATTTTATCAGCCGTTTGTCGGGCAAAACTTTCCGTCTTCATGTGACTGGACAGTGGGACACAGAAGGGGTTGGCCTCGAAATGAATGAGTGTGATAGACCTGAAGTCGCTCGTTGCACATCCCTAGTCCCTGCAGTAGTTCATCCCAACGGTCTCCGACCATGTTTTCCAGAAAAACCAGTCGGACAAATCTTATCACGAATCCTCATGACAAAAACATATATTCTGCGTGTCTCGCTCATTTCCTCCAGTACCCAACACCGTGGCCTTAGATTTGTAAACACGATCGCAGAATTTTGCCATAAATTGAACAAATATGACATACATATTAACAGACACGACAGTTCTGGCAGCGTGTCAATCCAAAATTATACCCTTTGCGGTCTATACTTTGATAACCCTTGAGAGGGTATAATTTGCGTTACAGTAACTTGCAAATGGGAGTCTGTAATGGTGGTATTTACTACTATCCTCGCGCCTCGCACTAATCGAATAGGTATTACTGAAGTATGATGATTGTTTAGCGGAAGTAAGCAGAAAGTCAATTTAACGTCATTTTCCAGCTTGTTGCAAGCTCAGTCGGGCTGATATAATGCATGTCTGCCACTCTACCAGCTTCCAAACCAGGCTTTGGGTTATACATAATAATTATAGTGCGAAAATATTAATTCACTGCGGCTTGTGCGAGCTACGACTAGTGGTGCGTCGTGAGTTAAACAAGTTTTTACAACAAAAACAACAACAACAAAAGTTACACTGCCCTTGAATTTCCCATTAGGTTCATTTGAATTATTCCAGGTCAGAAAAATTAACAATTATTATTCACTATATTTTCATTCGCACTCATCCGGGATTTTCATTCGCACCGTTCGCACCATGTTCGTCATTCGCACTGCATTTTTTTTCATTCGCACAAGTGCGAACCGTCACACAGGTTGAAAAGCACTGGTATAGCCTATAGTTCAGCTTGATGTGATAGGTACGCGCATGTGTAGCCACCCAATAAACACGAACGGGTCAGCGATCAAAAAAGTTTAAGAGTCTCTGATTTAAACAGTTTTCCGCTTGAACAGAAGTTCGAGTAGAATGTTTATTTGGAAAGTTGAAGGATTTTTGTGGAGGCTATTTATTGAAAACACTATGTACCCATTTGTATTATAATGCAACCCCAAATAAGCGCTTGAACGCATATAATGAACTGCTGTATAACAATGAAATCCTATAAAGATGAAAATTTCCATTCAAGCAGTCTGCCAGGACGAATTAGAAGAAGAATTTTGTAATTCATGGACTGACGACGGCGATTGCGTAAATTTGGAAGATTTTATGCAAATCTTTTGCGCGGAATCGTGCGGAAATTGCTAGCGAGCGAGTATAAGACATACGCTGGATCTGCCGTGCAGATTGTAGTTTTAATGTCAACCTCTTCATTAAGGTGAATACTGATACGAGGATTCATGAAGGCTCATTCAAGAGAGCAGTTACGGAAGAGATCATTTGTAAACTAGCAGAACTGATATTCGATCTGTATTTTGACTTATAGCTGAATACATATTGTTTAAAAATACACCAGAGCCAGGGGTCGCTAACCTTTCGTATGCGGCGTGCCAAAATGTCAGAAAATATCAGAANATTACCAATCTGGCTTGACAAACATCTTTTATTTTGTCATATTTAGCAATTCAAGTAAGGAATCCTACCAACCGCTTATCTGATGCTGGCAGCGGCATCAGTTACGCCAGTGATTCTTACAGTTATACTTACAACAGCATTGATCGCGAAGATTTTTGGTCGTTACCGCATTAGACCTATCGCCTATTGTATACGTAATATTTGCGCCATTTAATTATAGTCGCGTAATGATCGATCTTCTGTAGTTGATTTGGTCGTTGCTAAGTGACAGGCCCATGAAAGATGTTACGATGATATGGCCTGATTATGAAAATTGTTACCATCCCAGTATCTTACAAGCTGGTTTGATGTTGAAATTATAGGTTTGTCTGACACTGAATTTGTCTGCAAAGCTCGAAAGGTCGCGGTATAGCGGTAAAAGGTTGTTGTCGTTGCGCCAGATATATTCGAATCGTTCACACGTACCAGAATATACCAAAACAAGATATCCTTTCGTGACACGAACATGATTCGAAATTCCCATTTCGACAAGAGAATCATTATTCTCCTCTGGGGGTCTTGTTTGATACGGGCGGCTCAAGCTGCGAGCGGTGGACAATTCACCGCCGGTCATTTTGGCGCCTGGACAGTGTACAGATCAATATCGAACGTTTTGGCCAACATGCGCCGATTATTTTATTTCAAGGTTACATCACCGTCAATCATTCTGGCAGCGCACACAGTGCACGGAGTCGTATGGTCACATGTTGCCCGAAATGTGAGTCTCTAATCGTTAAAATGTCCAGCGCCAAAATTACGGTTCATCAAAGAGTCACGCTCTCACAGCATACACAACAGTGCACATTCCAAGACTAAAGCATGTAAATTGTTTCATACGATACTATTTTGCCGAACATATTTTGAGGTTTCTCACATTGGAATAAAGAAATCAGGTCCTGATTAATCGCGCGAAATAAATTTTCAACATTAATAATAAATGCCCCAAAAGTTTCTATTTTACGTTGATTTACGAAAAAATTTTGGGTCGTCGACGAGCTCTATCCATTCTGAAAACGTACGTTTAACGTTTTGCAACGTATTTGGTTATAATATGGCGTGTGCGTCAAATCATTTGGCGTGCCATGAAAAATAATCTCGCGTGTCACAAATTGCACGCGTGCCGTTATAAGCCATGTCGCCCAGCGTCTAGAACAGGGGCTCCCAAACTAGGGGTTGTGACCCCGATGGGGTCGTTTGTCTATTTTCTGGGGTCGCGAAGTCGGATATTAAATTACCAACAATTATTACAAAAATTCCAATTAAGCGGTTGCAATCGGCGGTACATTTCTGAAAGTTTTAGTTCAATTTTCAAAATATATCAAATAAACTATCTCGGAGGAAAGCGAACCCGGCAAGCAAGGTATCAGATCAGTTGAAGCGTCTTTTTAAAAGCGCCACTTACTATAACGCAAGGTAGGTGTCTGTCCATCACTATGAAAATTAAAGTGTCGGGAGAATAGAAATCAATAGGACGGTAATTTTCCCTCCACGAGAGCTACAAGTGACCGATTGTGCTGTGTGTTAAAAGTTTACATACACAGAAACACATACGCTCTGCGCGGTCGAATAACTTATAGATCGTATCTGCATTTTACGGGAATTTTTGACCGGCTTGCCAAGCGCAAAAATTGATGAAATTGATGTCAATCTAAAGCAGGGGTCACCAACACGCGGCCCGCCAAGTCCTATTCTGCGGCCCGCGACCGGATTTGAGATTTCGGAAGAAAGCTAAGAAATCCAATTCCAAATGCTGAAATTGACTACAGTTTCAACAAGCTATTCTCCTGTGCCCAACATCACTATTCGTCACTAGCTAAAACGGCTGTGGTGATGGCAACAGCATTCCATCGCGGGGGAATCTGCTGATATGAATGGGCATTAGGGCTGTTCAAAAATAACCTTTTTTCCTGAATCTTGATGGTTACTTGATTAAATCGTTAGGTTGCCTTAAAAAANGACGCACACCAAATTTGAATTCATTCCAANCAATATTCGCGGATTTCGTAGAGTTTGAAAATTTTGAATTTGCCTAAAAATGCAAAAANNNTTTTTTTTNCAATTTTCCTTCCAACCTTATGAAATTGTTGCGCTGTCNTCAAAAACGATGGAAAACAAATTTGACTCAATTNCAAGCTGCAGAAGCGGAGTTATTCAAGTTTTTTGATGATAATTCTGGGATGATCCACCAATCAAGNATAATCCCAGAATTATCAAAGAAAAACTGAAATAACTCCACTTCTACGGCTTCGAATTGAGTCAAATTTGTTTNGCATCGTTTTNGAAGACAGCGCAACAATTTCATGGGGTTGGCAAAAAAATTTGAAAAAAAAATGTTCTTGCATTTTTTGGCAAATTCAAAATTTTCAAACTCTACAAAATCCGCGAATATTGGTTGGCATGAATTCAAATTTGATGTGCATCGTTTTTCAAGGCAACCTAACGATTAAATCAAGTAACCAGCAAGATTCAGGAAAAAGGGTTATTTTTGAACAGCCCTAATATACAATATACATGAACAATTGAACATAATAGTAACCAGAGATTACATGGTGTAATCGTTTTTCCTACTGTTTTAAAGCTTCTACGGCTAGCAAAAATAAGAGACTGAGAAGTTCTGAATTTACTATAAGCCCAGAAACTCTAGTTCCAACATTATAAGCAATCATGTTCCAGGTTATTTGCATTTTATTACTTGTCTGTGGCATGCTAAAATGAAACATCCAGAGGATAAATAGGTACAGCGGTGATCACCAACACAGACTTGGCGTTTCTTCATCAGAAAGGATGCTAAATATGTGGTGATCGCTATTATCTATTTATTCACTTAGATTGTATGCCACTCTAGGCAGAAAATCTGTAGTCATGTCGGTTGACCACGCTTCATCACAAAGCCGCTTCAATTTGTCGCTAATGTCGACGTATTTTTTCTTTCTTTTAGGCGTTGCCTGGCCTGTGGAAGTTTGTAACAGCTGCACTCGATTTTGCATGACATCCATCCTTCAAAAATATATGTATATACAAGTTGAAACCATGTACACATATACATCTTCCATTGTTTATACTTACTTTATACACTCTAAAAATTTCCAAATGGTTACGTGACATTCTCCAACTAGAACGCGGAAGCCGTGATGCCATCCTTCAACAGAATTGTTGGTTCGGTGCATGCCATCGATGGTACGTTGTCGCACATTCCAAATGCTGGGTGGGAACAGCGGCCGCCTATTACTGCCTTGTTGATCATTCGTGATACCTAAGGCAGAAACAATAATGAGTTAAATACTTCATATATTCATATACTATCAATGTTTGATATAATGTGGTAATGAAAAGACGTTAGTCATGGACAATTCGCAAAAGTGTCATCAATCTTCAGAGGTGAATCAAAAGGGGGAGAGGTGTGCTTTTTTGCAATCAGGCAATGTTCTAAATTGTAGGGATGGTGTGAACGCGAGGTTCACGTTCGCGTTCTGTGTGTGAACCTCAGAAATTTAGAGGTTCACGTTCACCAACGAACCTTGGTAGGTTCTGCCTGTGAACCTTTTTCATATATTACAATTTTCACTTCATTATAACATCTTTGGTTGAAATTTATTGCATTTCAACTGCGGGCCACTCTATGAATTTCACTGGCAACATAAAAAAATCAACACGAAATAAGCATGCACCTTGACAATCTAAAAAATTTTGCTTGCTTTGTCACAANAGTTTGCTCGAAATATCCAGCTTTACGTTTGTGAATATTTAGTGACTCTCTGCTGTGAGCGAAACACACTACATGTAGGTAGTTAGCAAATGATGCTTATGACACCAAAATTGAAATCGTTGTCTGATGTAAAAAATCTAGCAGGCGTACGGGGTCAATCTTGATTTCATATGTTTATTGTATCATAAAAACCAAATCCGTGCGATTGGGGTGTTGGCTTGGCTACTGCTGTGAGCTTATATTTCCTTGCAAGTCCTCGTCGAAATTGTTGGCAAAGCGACGGAAGATATTGATTTTATGGTATTATTATTATATTATTTCGTTGCCCCAGTTGATACATTTGGCGACGTTTAAAACGTCAATATGTACTTGAGCATTGTGACATTATGTGGCCCGAGTCGTCGCTCGGTATCGTGTGCAGGCTGTCACTTCACTGAAATACAATGTTATTGACCCTGGCGCAAAAGGCCGTCAGGCGATAAGCGCCATTATTTTTGTTTAATAAACAACAACAACAACAACAACAACTTCACTGAAATGTAGGGTTGGAAATAGCAATATGACGTCATATGACGTCATGAGGTTCACGTTCGCGTTCACACAGAACCTTTCAAAAAGGTTCGGGTTCACACGAACCTGAACCTTTCAGAGGTTCAGACCATCCCTATAAATTGTAGTAGATTAATCGGGTTAAATCTATGTACGTACAAATGCCAGTTCGCGTTTACGTCTCTACACGCATAAACATATGCCAGTTAAGTTATATATTAAAATATAGAGTTAGATGGATTATTTTATTCAATTCAGTAGGCTGATGTGTGAATAATGACTTGGTCACAAAGCGGCGAAAGCGAATCGCAAACAAATTTCGGCGCCGCTATTGATGACTTGATATGCGAATCGATTAGTGTTGTTGGTATATAAACGCATCGCAGGCATAATCAAGTCTGACGGGTGGTGATTATAAAGATTTAGGTGGTTAAGATAGAACAACAAGGTCGTGAAGATACAATAATAACAATATGAACATCGTTAGAGTAGTCTTCGATTCTACTCCATAGTTTTAGACATCTCAACACACCAAAAATGCTATACTATCTTACACTGATTCAAACCTGATGACGCAATACAAAATAATCNAGATCAGCAAGAATTTCAATGTGGCCAATCCAATCCGCAACAGTGAAAAAGATTGCATCTGTTAATATAGCCTACCGATATATGTNTCCCTGANATAATTAGCCAAGTCTTCGGCAAAACTTGGCCAGCCNGAGTTGGAAGAAGTCAATATTTCGAAGCACTGTTTGACGTCNCACTCGGGCACAAAAGCAAGGGCCGTCAAGCACTTCACCTGAAAGTAATCATCCCGTTTTACACTTAGCGTTGACGCCGTAGCNAAAATGAACGTTTACCTGAGCGGAGAAACCGGAATTAGATTGATACTCAGTTTTCAAACCTAATTCCTGGACCTTTCTCTGCACGTTTTGGCTCAAATGAAATAGGCAGCCCGTGATTTTAATGTTCGGAAATACTTCCGAGAATGCTCGAATCGCTGAGGATTCAAAGTCGTGCATAAGTGTTGTCGGATTCAAGTCTGGCCTTCTTTGTTTTAGCACCTGTTGATATAGGAATAGGCTAATCAGTTACGCATAGTCGAATATGCAGACTCACTGCTCAGTGCTCATGCAGGTGTAGCGCTCTACACATGTTTGTAAACCCATCGAAACGACGTCTATGATTTACCTGCAGTAACTCTTTGTACATGGATACGTCTTTATGGGTCAAGAGAGCGTAAACTCCAGGGACAGTTTCATGATCTTTTGTAAAATGGATGGTGTACATCTGATGGAAGAGATTTGGCACAGTTTTAAATGTGCCGTCGGCGTGCCATTCTGTGTATCTGGTGAATAATCGAGAATAAGGCAGAAGAAAACAATCCTTTTAAAAATGCTTAGTATAAAATTAACAGCAGTGCGACAATATAATAGATTAGCTAACGGTTGTTTCTATATCCGTACATTACATAGAAAGACATCACCAAACCTAAATATTAACGATAACGGCACTCCACTATAGAAATATATACACTGGCCTACGCTGCTCAGACATGTGCAACGTATCGAATTAATAAAAAAGCGAGATATGTCCTTACCTTGTCATGTTTTCTAGTAATGTATCATTAGAAAAGACGATAAATCTCCTGTTACTGGCTGATCGCCCACTGTCATACAGAACCAGATTTTCCCCTCCGGATGTTTCCAAGGTACCAATCTCCAGTTCTTGTAATGACTTTGGTAGAGAGGGCTGAAAGCAATGTAATTGAAATATATTTCATTTTAACAAATAGCTAATATTATTTCTATACTTTACCGCTTGATTACTTCTGTATCTAACACGACGTATGGCTCGTTTTACGGCTTCTTTCCTCCCCATCGCAATTGCCCCTGAGGGACTTAATTGTGCGGATGCCATTGCAGAGGCATATATTTTCGATGGTGCTTCGTTGCTTACGAAACCTTGGATTTTCATTCTAAATAGAGACTGTTAGTTGATCCCAAAGAAAATGCCATTCTTGGTAAGCACTATAATAAACTTGCAACATACGTTAGCGTCATGGCAAGTAAACATATCGAAAGACCAGCTTCAAACGTAATGAAACTTGACGTCACCATAGCACAATTCGAGGACTGCATTCAAAAATAGACTTGAAGGTTTGTTGCCATGTGTGGGTAACAAACTATTTATTGAATCATTTGACTTTACCACCGTTTATCAGGATTTTTCCTTTTTCATATATTTAATTCCAGCGTCTAGTTTTGTGAATAACATTCAACCATTTCAAATTCAAATGCAACCCCCGAAAACGGTTTATCACTACTCTTTATGCATTCGGTTCACAAACGGTATTGCGCTATTCACGAACGAGCCGAAATAGCAAACGGGAAACTCAATATTATCAGTGAATTTGTTGGAACGTGTTTCGCGGTCTCGAAAAATTGTCTCGTGGACCCCAGTTTGAGAACCACTGGTCTGGCTAGACGTGAATACATTTCCCATAAAACGATATTGAAATAACATCATACCTTTGAACCATTTCTTTTGCCTCTACTATGCCAAACGTAGCACAGTGATTGTGTTCTTGAGATTGCTTCAGAACGATTGGTGGCTCTGATCCTTCAAGGACTTTCAATGAACACCGACATTTTTTTTCTGTCATAATGCGTGCATATCCAGTACGAAGTACCATTCGAAACTTTCATTCTCCTAAATACGAACTCGCCAACAGCGATTAACTTATTTCCTCGGGTCGAAGTAATGTATTTTGCTAATACATTAGGTCAGAGGTCTCAAACACGCGGCCCGCCAGATCATTTTGTGCGGCCCGCGACGACATTTTAGATTTTCATTAATTTTACTATATATAAGTGCCACATGTATCTTTGCAAGTTTTAAAGTGAAAATTCGCTCTTAAATTGCTCCAAAAGCCCGAAACTATTCATCAAACTTCACTATCCGCGCCCATGCAGTGGAAGATTCACTATTTCGCCACATTTCCAATTCATGATGATAAACCCTGACCCTTAGACGATAGTCGTTTACAGTACTATGCTTATAGACGATTCGTGACTGAAATTTGTGAGTTAGATTTGGACGCGAACTTTATTAGAATTACTCGGACTCGGGCTGACCCGATGGCCAAATGAAAATGACGCGAGTGGACACGGAGTCATGGGAATAGTAATGGATCAGAAGGTCGTAACTTGGTATATCGCTTACTAAGCAAGTAGTTATGGCAACCATTGGCAATCTATTAGTTACATCTTGGGTCGCTAAACCATGTTATTAAGGCCACTTAAATGTACTGAGTGCCGTAGCGGTACGCTCAAACGATGTAACAACAATCGGTTGTTCGGCGTTCCGACATTTCTATAACTATGACACATTCATTAATATATTTATAATGTTATTTTTCTGCTTTAATATTCGAAGGTAATTGTCCATGAGCTTAATAACCCATTTATCAGGAGTATACCCGAATCCTGGATTGGGCTACACTGCTAAACCCCAAACGCTGTGTTATCAGATTATCAATCTGTTAAATTCACAATATTCATAGTAGCTGCAAAATTATAATGTGATAGCTTTTATGATATCATTATATATTTTTCCGCTCACATGTCGTCTATATCTTATAATTAATATATATCAAGTACAACACTTCTATTCAAATAGTCATAAATGTGATGATTTTTTTCATGCATGCCTAAATTGATACCAGAGTAAATAACATTTTTATGATGTGTGTTGAATATCAGTCTGCTGTATTGTAGCCTACTTGGACAGACATGGAATACCCTTATTGATGCTGCGGCCCGCGGCGTCGTAAAAACTGGAAAATTGGCCCGCGAGCACATTTGAGTTTGAGACCTCTGCATTAGGTCCTGATTGTTCTGCCATTTCGTCGTCCACCTCCCTTAGCTGACCAACACCTGTCATGACTTTTAGTCGTAAAGCATGTGATTGACCGATACGGTTGGTTTTAAAACAGCTGATTGTCTCGAACACTCCACATTAGTGTGGTGATGATACCGCAACTACGGCATAACATTGAATAATATCGCTTCACTGGCGCACAAATCTATAACAACCTGCTGTGATTCTAATCTTAAAAGAGCATAATATGATTAAGAGCCACTGAAGAAACTATGGTTCGATAAGGAATTCCATCGCTTCACTGGCATGGATACCTCTAATAACCCATCAACCTGCTGTGATTCGTATCTCAATTCGTTTTATCTGCTTGAAAGCGAAAAGGCAAACTATGACACAATAGTTTTCTTCAAAGGAACGGATATCTGTAATACTAGCGGAACTCATCGAGCTGCTGTGATTGGTATGAAGCAAGAAGGCATCAATTCTTTCAAATCTCGAAAAGGGAATAAACAAGTATCTAGGCGGATCATGGCCTACATTTTCGGTTGATGCAGCTTAGTCATTTTCAGCAAACGGTTGGCTTTAGGCTACTAGTAATGTCCTCTCAATAATGTTTACTT
>ATSW01015806.1:0-19840 GCA_000444245.1 Botryllus schlosseri | reverse complement strand
CCATATACAAATCGGGTCGGAGGCGCTGCAGCACTTTACAGAATTGCTGAGCATGGAACGATTAAAACACCACAAGGTGTCATGCGAATGCTCTTTGTAGGTAGTTGGTCTGTGTATTTTTTGGTATAGTCTTACTCGGCGCTTGCGTAATCTCTACCACGAAATCATAACGCATGCTACTAAGGATACCCTGATGATTGATTCGTGGCATGGGAACGATTCTTAGTTCGCGTACATTTTGTAAAATAATCATTTGAATAAAAAACAATGAATAAAACATTTGTTACCGCACTTCAAGTCACGCCACCGGCAAACCTCTCGCGGCACCTACGTTAAAAATCATTGTTTACGGGAAATTCATGTGACCATCATGAACGTTGAAAAACGCTACTGTGACGTCATATTGATAACAAGTCGCTTGCGGCCCTTGCCCCACCACCCGATATTGTCACGAGCCGCCACTGGAAACATCAGAAGATGCATGTACTTAACCGTAATAAATGATGCTAACTTGGTAAATTTGAAGAAATTTCAAACCCCTCCCTTGTTTCATCTGGTCACCCTATGTAGAAATAAAAGTCGGCGCCTATGAGTATGGTTACGCAATATAACCATTATCCCCTCTGCGCAATATATTTAGACAATCAATATTGCATCTACCTCGTATTGCTGATTTCTGTTTTTGGATGGTGCATGGCGCAACACAGATCTGACTTCAATCTCGTAGTCCTTTTCCGGAACAGTCGTAGGAATATTGCAACAAGCACCTAAACAGGAAGATTATAGTAAACAATTTATAGAGACGACAACTAGTTCAACCTACGATATATAATATCTTGTATAAACTCAGTGCACACAGAGCTTTCTTCCCAGTTCTGCCCAACTTTATCAGTTGCCACTCTATTGGGAAACTCAGCGCTAATCAATTAAATATACCAGATACTCACCATTTCCAGTAGGAAATTCCCAGCAGAATGAACCTAGACGACTCTCTGTAGGAAGGGCTACTTGCTGAGACAACGTATCTGAACAGATAAATAACAGTCAGTGGCACCTCAAACACGCAATAACGGGCATGGGTTGATTAAACGCAGTCAAATAATGGTAATCTTATAGCTGGCGAACAGAGCGCAAAATTTAATAAAACAGGTCTCAATATAAAGCTACTTTCGCACTGATTCAGAAAATATAAATTAAAATCTGGTCCGGGAACTAAAACCCCCCGAAAATTGCCTTTAAAATCCGAAATCGGCATTGTTTCTAACAAAGGTAGCGGCAGTAGACAATGACAAATCAAATGTCTAAAACTGATTGTGACATCATTGAGCGCCTTGGCAAAGTCGTGCTGAATATATATTACAATGAAATTCATGAACTGCTGTGCCCAATGGAACAAACTGTTTTGTAGATCGGCCTGTTGCGTACCAAGAAATACGCGTTGATAGTAAATTCTACGATATGGTATATGTTCAGGCTTTTGTGCTATAATCTATATTTATCCAAATTTTTGAATGCGCGACGACGCATAAAATACACAAACTATTCACATTACGACTTATTCGCGCTACAGCGATTGATACGACGCGCTATACTCTGAGTCTGAGAATCACGGGGAACACGGCAAGCGACTTCGCCAGGGTGCCCAATGATGTCACAATCAGTACGAGACATTGAACGGTCATTGTCTACCGACGTTACCATTGATAGAAACAATACCGACTTTGACCCTTCGAGGGCGATTTCCGGGGCGTTCCAGTGCCCGGACCAGATTTTACTTTCATTTTTCGGAGTCAGTGCGAAAGTAACTTTCGATTGAGACCCGTGTAATTAAATTGTTCGTTCTGGTCGCCTGCTCTAACATCAATGTTGAGTTATCAAATTGGAAGTTTCTGCAGTCATCATTGCATGAGCTGAGCATAAAAAATTTCAAATAATTCATAACTTACATACGGTACCCAGCTCAGCTTTCTAGACTTTATATAAGAGTTAAATAATTTTTTACAAATCAAACGGTCATAACTGCAGATTTCTTGCTGTTTTGATACCACATGGAGGAATTAAGCTCTAACCTGCATTTGGTAAATTGGTGATGCACTGTCCGTAAAATCACGACATTACTGGCAGATTTCTTCCTTCATTTTTCTTCAAGATGCTGAGATTTCTTTTCGAACTGTTTCGCCTGAGCTTCAGCAAGATCAGTATCACTGGTATCAGTGGAACATGTGCGTTTTCTTCGAATCTTCTCGTGACCACCCGAATCAGACCTTGAATCGGAATCATATTTGGTAGATCTTCGTATCCGTCGTCTTTTCCCCGCATCCGATGCCGAGCTATAGCTATCCAAGTTAGTATTGCAATATAGTACTCAAACCATATATATATAGATATAGGGCTGGGTAGAATTGAATATCGGTACTTCAATAATACAATTTGGAAGCCAAGCATTAATATCATGATTGAAATACCAGCAACCACGACTCTTGAGTAGGGATGTCTATCACTCAATTTGGGTTACGGGTCTAATTCAAAAATTCTGATAGCTTGCGGTCAGTCAAATGTTTCTGTACCTTCCAATCCATTTCCAGTCATAAATCACAAAACAGTAACTTTTACCTTATGTTGATCAAGAAATCAGGTTTGGTTACAATAAAAGGACGTACTATAACAGTATCAACTCTAAACCTACCTACCTACCTATACCGAACATCCGTCATAATAGCTCTTTAATACTATATAGGGATTCAATAACCAAGCGCATTTTCGTTGTGCACATACGCCACTTCTGACTATAACCGTATCATTATCATTGACTGACTACACTGCTACAACCAGTGGTTATGGTTAGGTAATCACCGAGCTAAGTGGCACACAGCAAATGTCGAAAATGCTTCTCGCCGCTGACAACAATTCACTTCAAAGAATCACGGTTCAAACTTCCCAGACGAAAATTTGAATCACGTGAACTGGGCTCGCTGCGCAATGCGCCACTGCGCATATGGATGAAAAAGGCTAATGATCTCATTCACTTAAGGCATGGCGCGACGCACGAGGAAAGCTCGTCAATCGTTGAGTGGTATTCAGTGGGGTAACATCACTTAGCTATATAACATCGGTAAAACATTATGAGGTACAAAAATTGTAATTGTCAAATTGTAAAGTTTATTACATGCTCGAAATAAAAGTACGAAAGAGAATATACCATTATCGAAGTCGATAATAGAGTATACCATTAACTATTCAATATACCAGCATATAATCCCTGTAAATTATATGGCGATCAAGTCAGATTCACTGTGCGCAGTCGCCATTTCTGCCGACCCATTGAACGCATTCAAGTGAAAAACGCTAAACATCTCACGGCATGACGCACGCGAAAAGTTCGTAACATCTTTCGGAATTGCGAATGTTCACCGCAGGAACAAACAGTAACACGACAGCTAAAAGGGCACAGAAATGGCAATGTTTAAAAGCTTGAAATGTAGGCCCGACAGTGAATATTGACCGTTCAATGCCAGCATGCATAATCCGGTTACGTGACGTCGCTATGAAGAATCACGTCCAGTGACGGTTTTCCTTCAAATTCTGTTGAAATATTTCGAAATACTGAATGTGTGCAATTTGTGCATATCAGCGTCGGGAGTTAATGAGAGGTTGACTTCATAGCTGAAACAAAATGGAGCTATCCTCACACTGTCCGAATATGATATCCATTGGAATTCTGATTCGCGCTTTCAGTGGACTATCCCGAATATCGGTGTGTAAACGTGCGATTTTCTTTCGAACTGTACTCTTGAAACATTTTGAAAGGATGAAATATGTGCCCTTATCAGCAAGAACTTGAGTGGTTGACTTTTTAGCTGATACAACATGGAAATATCCGCACACTGTCAGATTATGATATCCATTGGAAATTGAATTGGGACTTTTAGTGGACTATCCGAAATGATTTTCTGTATGTGTGTCCTAGGATATCCGAACCGGACATTTTCCAACGTGGATAGCCAAGTATTAGCCCACGTCTGTCCAAACGGACACTGGGACACTGCTTGGATAGCCCTAGGCAATTATGTGTTTGCTGGGTAGCCTTTATTTTACAACTGGAGACTGAAGCCATGAAGTGATTGCGTTATGCCCAAATATCCGTGGGTGGAAGTCTGATGGTGAATTGAAAAGAATGCAACAATTGTGTCTGGCTCTTTTTCTGTTGAGCTACTTTCTCGTTTCCCCAGACAGCATTGTTACGTCCTGAGCTACTCTCTCGTTTCGCCAGACAGCATTGTTGCGTCTCAATGCCAATCTCAATAACAATGAAAAATTCAAGGCTGATTGTGGGAGTTCCAGGGCCACGAGCGGAATGAAATTGATATTTTCGTAATCAGTGGAGAGTCAGCTTTCGATTGATTCCCGTTTTACTAAATTTAATGCTCGGCAAGCCGATCAAAAATGACCGTCAAATTGCCTGTAGCCAAATGGAAATTGTGACGTGATACAATTTCACTGAGGCGTGAGATTTGCCTGTGTCGACACCATATAGGACACTATGATGGAACCATGCACCCCAAAACTGCCCTCAATGGCCTCAAAGTCTGAAAACCGGCATTGCTCTAACATTGGCACCGCCGCAGCACAATGAACATGACAATGGCAAATTTCGTCCAGCGATTGTTCTGATCCATGCCGATTTTCCGGCTTTGGGGGCTGTTTTAAGGTCGTTCCATTGTCTTGACAAGAATTTAATTCGTATTGTCGGAATCAGTGTTCCAGCTTTCGTTTAAGACTAGGGCTGGGCACAATGATTCGAGTACTCGAATCTGAATCGAGTATTAGTTCTAATGATTCGAGTCGAGTAGTAGAAGACGATCTTTTCGAGTACTGAAATTATACGCTCCTCGCAACTGAAAGTTAGTTTATTAACGAGAATTATAATTTTGATACTATTTTCCACTGAGGAACCTTTGAAACCTTGATTGGCCGTGTCGCAGCATACGAGACATACGAACGTTACTGGAAATGACACATTTCCGAAGTCATGATCATCCCAGAACATTATCAAGAAGTCCAATGAAATCGGTATGGTCGAAAAAATACCAAAGTATCTTTAATGTGACGGATAACATGCATTATATTCTTTGTGGTGGCATAAAAGGTACATATTTGAACTTTGACATAGTGTACTCTGGTGTGACGTCATAATGAGTGATATTCGAATACTCGACTCGACTCGAAGCGTAATACGTGATTCAGAATCGAATCACTCAGGTACTCGATTTTGCCCAGCCCTATTTAAGACCAGATTTATTAAATTTCATACCCCGGATTAGTCCTCGGATTATTTTCTTAAGGTCGTGGCTGGCAAACCCGGTTTAAGTCGTGTTGTGTCGGGTCAAGTCGCATGTCGTGTTCAAGTGCTCCAACACTGTTTAGAGAAGTCAAGACGAATGTATTGATATTATGATTTAATTTAACACCTTTAGCAATTAATGCAGATTTAGCGCTATTTTTAGCGCTTTTTTCTCAATATTTAGCGACATTTAGCGATTTTTGACACCGGTTTTAGCGATTTTCTTCCGTCCGGAGTTGGCAACACTGGTCGTGATCAACCCACAGCATTGTAACAAATTACAATGGGGTATGTACCAAATGACCTTTAATGTGATGTCGAACGGGCGCATATTATTTCTGGCCGCATAAAAGGTGCATATTAGAAATTTCCACAGTATNTATTCTATTGCGATNCCATACTGAATTCTACTGGAATATTCTATAGTANACGCCTATTACTCGATTCAAAATCGAATCACTAAAGACTCGATTGTGNCCAGCCCTGCTNTTAATAGAGAGGATTCCAGCAAACCNTTTGTTATTTCAATTCCATGCCATATATTNGGAAGACTGTCCCCTGTTTTAGAATAGATTGCTTGGTTCATAAACACGATGATTTCGACAAACGGGTAAATTTCTTTTGTTTTGCAATAGCTTGGTGGTACAGCTGTGACATAATTCTCGTACGTGAGCCGGAAAATCATCGAATTGATTAAATGAAACGAATCACAACACCTCGAGAACGAATGCGACTGTAAGGAAATCTCTCAGGAAACTATATATCAAACGCGGTTTCTTCATTGTGACACACGCTGCGCTTTCAACACATGGTGATAGAAAGAGAATCAGTGCATTCACTTTATACTGGCAGTATACATTACTGTTATTTTTTCTTCACAAGTGCCCAAGATTAAATGTATGCACTGGAAACGAAAATCGTGCATTTCGCTGATTTAGCCCCAAATTGTACTTTCACACCCTTCAAGTAGCTGATGCAAATATAGCAATTTATGTGGTGTCATGTTTTCGCGTGCCATACGATGAAATATCAATAATGCACGGTAGCCCTATGACAATCACCTTAAGGATTGATTTATTCAACTCATTTTCTGCCATTGGAGTGCCGTTTGCTTGATTTACATCTCGCTCTTTGACAGGGGAGGGCAATTATTTTTCTCCGCGGGCCAAATGAGGAGCAGAGAATATGTTACATGGCGGGCCGAGTCGGAAGTTTTAGCTGTATTCTCCAGCGTATTGATTTAATTGATAAATTGAAAGCAGAGAATTACACTAAGTGGTGCTCAGTGGATGTGTTGATATTGAGGAAAGAGAAATTCACGGTTAATTACGAAAAAAAAACATTCATTTGCCGTCATTTGCCTAGACCAGACCCCACCGGGATGCACGTTTTTAACACTACTCCCGAGCGAGATTTCTTGTTTACACTAATTAGCAACGTTCTGTGCCCTAATCGCGCCAATTCACGATTCAATCGGTCATTAATATTGGCAATTGCATATATATTGCTATATTATTTTAACCTCTCTCAGCCCGCGTATACTCAGTTTTACCGCTATAGAAATCACAGGCACTGATTGACTTGTTTTACGAATTAGGGATTTGGAACGCATCACGTAACAATTTGGAACATATACCGTTGTAATGCGGTGACAATGGCAGCAAATAAGGTTTGGTGACTTCTTGTGACTTTAATTATATAATTTGCATAATTTGCTACATTGACTTTACTTTGAATCTGGATTAGGCATGTGAGGTACGTAGAGGCTGCGTAATCGCGGCATGTTAATGAACAGGCTTGATAGTAAACGAATTTACGATCCAGATCATGCTCCTGTGGTTTTAGTCCACGCAAAAACATTAAAAAGTAGGTTTTAAATTGTCAATTTCAAGCATCCTCAAGTGGGCCGCACAGAATAGCTCGGCGGGCCGCATTTGGCCCGCGGGCCGCACTTTGCCTAGGCCTGCTCGTTGATAAACACACATACACCAATTTCCAACCATCTCAGTGTTGATATATCCGAAAAAATTCAGGTAGAGTTATCCATCGCACAGACATTCTTGTTTGTGGCCATATATTTGGTACAGTAGCTGAGAATCCTTTCATGCGGTGGACTGTTGCCATTGCATCAATTATTGATCACTAGGGCGATTTTTTTACGTGCCAAAGAAGTCAAAATTAGGTCAAAACTGTAGTGTTTGGTCAAAAATGTAAAATTGTGAACAAAGTCATTTTTTACTACAACCGGCATATAGTTTGTATCGTAGAGTTTGCACTATCGGGGAACTTATCATTTGACATTTTACAGCTTGTAGCCTACTTTATAGGCCTACCATTGTATACGGCCCATTGTCTGCCCATTGTTAATCATAAACATTCAAATAAAACAAATAGGTTGATGTGGTGTTATGCTCAACCTACCGCAATATCTTAACTGAAGCAAGACTGTGTGGGCATTGCATGATGGTTCTTATATCAAGAAGCGCATTATTAAAAATGTGATGTAGGCACCATTATCAGAATGAAGCAACACGGTGTGTCACCAGCAGTTTACGCACAACTTCAGTGTTGTCAGCCAACAACTGCTACTGCTGAACGTTTTTTCTCCATTCTTGGCAAGCAACTTAGTAAGTACACACACTTTCCGCCCGATAATGTAGGAAAGTATCTTCGTTGTGCTACAACAGATTTTAATTATTTCTACCATGATGCGTGATATAACTACTGGAATTCGTCATAGGGCCAGATTTCGTTAAAATCAAGTTTTTTCATTAAAAAATTGTCAGTTTTTGAGTCTAAAAAGTTGTTTCAAGCCGAACAAGTTCGTAAGGACAGACAGTTCGAACCAGAAACGAAGATGAGTAATACAATTCTAACATTGTGTGGGAAAACACCTAAGCTGCATATGTGAGGTCAAAATTTGGTCAAAATTAAGTTTTTAGGTTAAAATCCTCGTTTCTAGGTGAAAAAATTGTCCCAATGATCACCAATTGTATTCTAGTGCGGATGGTACTAGGGTCACTTCATCACCATTACATTCTGTGATTCACCTCTTATAACGCAGCATAAGTTTATTAGAAAAAAGCATTCGTCTCAAACACGCCGCTGAGTGTACGGAAACGAAGGCCTTAGCTTGTCTGTTGTGTGTGTAATTGAAGAGACAAACTATTCGATTGTAGTACCAAACCTACGAAGCTGCCGTTTGCCCAAGACCCCAAATACTTTCCATCGAACCGCGTATAATCCAGTGTTCAAGAACCTATAACTTGCGAGTCATATATGGCTCTTTTGGGTATAAGATATGGCTATTTGCCAAATATTTAACTTTGTGCTGAATTGATCAATGTTGCAGCAACTTGTTAATAAATTGTCATCACGGTCAGAATGAATATTCTCGCGGCAGTATAGACATGTCTTTGAGAGGTAACGACGATGGCGTATTCAGGTTTAGGGACTCAGACCCCCTATTTTCAAATTTTAAGTTACTGTCGTGCCGGCGACCTATATCACTCGCGAATTTGATCTACCCGACTCGAAATCTCGGATTGCACGATACGTTGATTGATCAAAGAAATCATAGCAGATATGACGACGCCAATATCACAACGCAGTCTTGAAATACACATCATATTTCTGATCTACGGTGGAAAATGAACTGCCGTGGACGTTACATTCCCAATTACAAACTCGAATTACAAAAATTGCCGTAGCTAGCCACGTCGTTGATTGGTCAGTAGCTCTGTAGTACCGGCGATAAAATGTGGGTGTGTAGCGCAACGTTATGTGTTTTCGGCGAATACTTTGAAAATTCGATCGGTTTTTAGATTTTCGCAATCATTGTGACAGTTAGATGAATTCTAAGCTATTTACGAGGAATTTCTTTATCAATGGTGAGGCTTGCCCCATCTATGCCTTACCTCTCGTTTCGCGCATCATTTCCGAACAATAAATATGCAAATTGTGCGATTTTGGGAGAAAAATGTTCCAAATTTTGTTATTCATGAACATATAGAGAAAATACTAATAGTAATTCAAGGTTTCACAATTTTCGTTCACTCATCCTAACGACAGGTGAGGTACTGTCTCACTTGCCTCCCCTAACCCGACGTCACTCGTGTATCACCCTCGCCACCTCATCCGCGTCAGCGGTGTCTTACAAAAGCCTAGAGGTGGGCCGTGCTATAAGTTGGCAGTCACGTAAAATAAAAAAAGAATATCGGCCGGGTGTAAATGACCATAGTAGTCGACAAACACCATGAATACCACAAAACAAACAAACTCGTGTATCACTGCTTAGAGTGGTAAGCATATATACTGCTGTAGTAACTATGTTTGTTTCCACCTATGTATGTGCTCATGGGTTCTCGAAATTAAAAGAAACATCACGACGAACCTACGTTTTCGTAATTCAAGGTTCGCATAAATAAGCCAACGAAAATTGATTAATATTATACGAGCTTTTACAGAGAAAATGTGCTGTGTTGTACACAATGGTAACACAAGTACACAATACACCTAGTCGCGAATGGTAAGACAATATTAAACTTATAGAAATATGAATAAAAGGTGGAGTGCATAGTTGTGAGGGAAGAATGACCACTTCTGTAGTTGGAATGTTTTCCTGTGAGATTTCCTCAATTAATATCATGTTACTTGTCGTATAGTGACGGTCTGTATTCACCACACAGTACTTCCTGTCCTAACCGATTATGTAACTATCCGTCAATTTGAAACTTCGCCATCGGCTGGCTGAATTGCGAAGGCGTAAGACAATCCCTTTCCTCTTACGTTTTCACGTAGTGTCAGCTTGGGGTGTGGGAGCTTTTCATCCAATGCGTCACACATACATAACGAGGTGAACCCACTGGGCGCTTGTTTCGTCAACATGTTCTAGTAGCTGCAGGACGAAATTTTATTCGAAAATGTTATTGATGCCGAATCGGAGTTGACCGCGATAAAGGTGGGACTTTCAGTTACATTTTATCTAATAAATATTGTCCCATAAACCAATCGCGAGCAGCGTTATGAAAATTAAGTCTGTAGACTAATGGCGATGCCTGTACGCTGTCATTTGATGATTTTCCATGATTGTAAATGCTTGTCCTGTGTATGGTTATTATAATGCAATGGAGCCAATTTCACGTATCGTGCTATCCTCCAGGAAGATGCGGCGAGGTTCACGGTTGCTGCGGCACTGAACCGTTAGTGTCGAATTTATAAATATATAAACCCAAATGGAGCCTGGTTCAATTAGCGACTTCTTTCTAATCACATTAGCACTCTTCACACGCGACTACACAAGAGGGTACTACAGGTACCCTCAATTTAATGTATAGGTAATGGCATTGATGGAAATGTCCGTAGCTCTAAGGAAATGCATATAATCTCCGTGACATATTGGCCATCGTATAACTCCAGGGTTCTACGACGCCATCGGTTCGCCAAGTCGATAGCGCATTGGTTCATTGCGTTGCGATTGTCGGATTGTTAGCAGTAATGACGCAAATCCATCTGTTCCTTACCTGGTCATTTTTTCTATGCATTGTTATTGAACGTATTTGCCGAATTTCACATCCATTGGCGATTTCTCGGAGGTTCTGGTATTGTAACGATATTAATGTTTATATTTCGGCAATCACTGCGAAAATAGCATTAGATTAATACCAGTTATTACCAATTCTGAGCTGTTCATGATGGGTTGCGCTATCACCAGTAAAGCTTGGCCAGTCCGTGCCTCCCATGTGTCTCACCTCTCCTTTCGCGCTATATTTTCCGAACTTTAATATGTAAATTCCGTGATTTTGTATGTAAACATGTTTTAAAATTGGTCATTGATGAACATTGTTGGATAATGCACATAATTATTGTTGTTGCAATCATTGAAGGTTTTCGGAATAATTATTTACTCATCCTGGCAACAGGCGAGGCGCTGCCGCACATACCTGCCCTAGCCGACGTCACTGCTGTCCTCTAATATAGTACACAATATAGCCTCACAACGGTATGTCGCGTACCACATGTTATTATAATAATTATGTGTCATACAGGGAGCAATTTAGTGTCCCTACTGAACAATGTCGTTTGTCTTCTTATTATATTACAAAGTAACTAAACGAATTAGATTGGATTTTATCAAGCAATAGTATTGCACACGTGAATGCCGATCGCATGAACAGGCTGAAAACCAAATCAATGAATGTTATCAGTGGTTCTCAAACTGGGGGCCTAAAAGCATCTGAAGAGGTGCGCGGAACAGCGGTCAACTGGAAACAAAATTTGGCGCTTCGCGCGATTTACCTCCGTTTTTTTTTTTGTTATTGCTCTGCGTATAGTCCGAATTTCATATTTATTTCTCTCAAAAACAGTCCTAACCTTCCATGCCATTAAACTATCCGTTGGGATTGCTAGCATTCTGGTTGCAATTTGTGATATGATGAAATTTTCCACTATCAAAAATGAGGGAGTGTCTAAAACATTTTAAGAATCACTGAATTAGATAATAGCATAGATTCGCGCATGCAAAATACATTAAGATGAGCGGCGCCTCCAAAATAATAAGTTTTATCAGCTCATGCGATAGGGGAACACATGTATGCTAAATACATGTAATCGTGCCGATCACAATCATGGGAAAAGAAAACGCACTCAGACGTCATCCGGCAGTTAATGAAGTAATGTGTACACAACATTGATGAAGCATCAAGTAATTGATAAGCCAATGTTTCTGGCACTGTTTCCTCTGTCACAGGGATAAATACAAGAGACCGAATACCTTCAGTTTGGTAAAATTTTATCAGGGAACATCGCACCCTATGACTGACTGTGTGGCATATAGTAATGGTTGAAATAGAAGTAGAGACGCCTTGTAATTTTGTTTTAGTATGAGAATCATGTTTTATTTAATTTGTTCTTTGAGCACACGGAATTGACTCGATGATGAATTGTCCAGTTCATCCACTTATACTGTGAGGAATGTTAAACGCGGAAAATAAATTTCTACGCATGATTAAGTGAAAGCACGTATGGAACTTGGGGATTTTAAACTCCCAGTAAGGGTAATAGCCACCAGCGATAAAAGATATTCATTACTTTGCATGGAAAATAATTGGAAATGGAAATGTGTGTCGAAATTGCAAAGGTATTTCGGAAACATGACAGTGACACGCATCATATACTCACGCTGTTACTTAATTTGCATCAAATAGGCTACACCTTATACCAGTGGTTCCCAACCTGTGGTACGCGAAGGTCTTCCAGGTGGTACGCGAGTAGATTCTGTTTTTTTTTTGCCGAAGGGAGTTATTAGTTCTGGTGGAGTTGATTTCCAGCTTTTTGGAGCCGTCGTCGTCGTCGTCGTGGTGGTAAGGTCGTCGTCCTGGGTAGGGGCAATCCCACCAATGACGGCCTACGGAGAAGAGATCTAGTCGTAAAGCATTGGGATTATTACCTAACCAAATTTCGTTTTAATATATTTGACCACAAGATTTCCAAATGGATCCACAAAAGAAATCATATACTGCGCCTTATAATGGGCGGATTGTTATCTGTTTCGCTGTCGTTGGTAGCTCAACACGGTAGGAAACATTTTAACCGCCTTCGGCGCGCGTAACTTATGTAGGCGGTACGCGATCACAGCATAAAACCTCGAAATGGTCCGTGGGTGGAAAAAGGTTGGGAACCACTGCCTAATAATTTCATCAATCGTTGTAGCATTGTCGTGCTAAACGTCATCGCAATTTGCTCGATTTTTGCTCTCGTTGATCGCAGAGGAGAGCTCATTTGTAATGTTTGAGATGCTGTTTGAGCTCGGTACGATATCTCATATCATATAAGTTAGTAAGGTTGGTGCGATGGTGGTGTTTGTTACAATAAAGGAAAAAATCAGTCTTACGTAATTCTCTACCGTGATGTCAAGCAAAAGTAAGAATTTATGCTTCAAATTTCTTGATGTCATACCTAAATCCGTATTACCCCATAATGAAACTACTACGGATTCACCGGGACCACCGTCCTGAAATGTTGTCGTTGGCTGCGCCAAAAATATTAGCCTACCCCTGACAGGAATATATATCCGACTATTAAAATGAATTTTACTTTACTCTGCTCATGATCGTCATTCGGGATAGCAAAGCGGTAAAATAGCGATTGGTAGAAGAAAATAATGGTCTTCTGTACTCTAATTCGGATGCTCGATTGAAGGAAGTATTGGCATTGTAGCGGTGTGCCTATTGAGATATCGGTAAAGTGCATAATATTGATGAATCGCATTTTTGGTGTATAGAAAAGGTACCTTTATCGTGAATCCTACCAATCACGTGTTTGTTACGTATTTCTCAAAGGCGTAGCATACAACATAAAGTCGATCGTACCAAGATTTACGAGAAGAACACCTTCGCCATGATTACCAACAGCATTCTATCAGCATGTCTTATTTTGTACCAGATATATTCATCTGGAGGTGAGTAATAACGATGTTAAATTTCTAATTTATCTCGGCTTCGATTCGAACGAGTTGGAACTTACGTTACGTCACGTCAAACCAAGGATGGGGCACCGACGGGCTCAATAACAAAAGTCTCTAATATCAAGCGTTGCGCGAAAGGCATAGCTTCAAAAATTCGTTCCGAAAACTGATCAGCATTGGTAATACGATAAAGAATTCGGAATCATTTTTTCATAATTTGAACTCCCGAATTGACAGTAATTGATTCGAAAGCACTTTGCAGTACGACCCGTTTCGAAAATATACACGTCAGAAATATCGTGACTGGCATTTTCTTCCTTGGCATGAAATAGAGAGTGCGCTATGATTGACAATCTTAGAAATCACTATTTTCTGAAATCTCATTTTACATTTTCAGTGCAAGCACAAAAAATTGCCATCGTGGGAGGAGGCGTAAGCGGTCTCTCGGCCGCTAACTATCTATGTCGAAACGATATGTGTGACATCACAATACTCGAAGCTGAGGGCCGCGTCGGTGGAAGATTGTACACCGATATATTCGAAGGAGAAATTGTTGAACGTGGGGCGCAATGGATGCATGGAATCGACGGAAACCCAGTCTACTCGGTAATCTACAGCAGTTAACTCCACTGTCCTCCAATGAATCTGCAATGGTTGTACAAGTAGTCATTGATAATGATCAGAGGTGATCAATTAAGAAGTACTTCTACTTGAACGGAGTACTCGAATAAATTTATCTCCTAAACAAAACTAATAAGTTTCTATACTTAGGATTTCGACAAGTAGAAAGTAGATTCCATCACTTTCACGAGTGAGCTTGCCACTAGAACCGCTTGAAATAGCCCTTAAATAACGGTAACTGGCTATAGATTGTGCTTATTTATGGTGGTATTACTCATTTTGCACTATCCACCCCAGATGAACTGTTAAATTTCTGCATCCGCTGGCCTACCATTTGAGATTACTAATTTACGAGGTTTTCGTACCATTCATTTTGAACTTTCCCACTTGAAGGAGAACGTTAGAATAGAACGTTACGGCCTTGCTTCAACGTGAGTAGCGATGCTGATTAGTTCGACAAATCCCAATAATACTCAACTTAAATAAAAGTAACACCATAATATTAACTCGATTGAAGTAGGTTGGAACATCGTATGCTTCTGATTAACAATTTCTAATGCATGACAGATATTCGTGATCAACGCAAGAGGATAAATAAATCGATAAATAGGTGCAATATTTGAAGTTACATAGGGTTGCCGTGAAACAGTGGCTTTCGGGTTGCATTTATAACAAACACGTTTAAAAGATAGTCACTTTTTATACCATGTTTTTTAACATGATGTCGCTAATCCTTAATGGTGAATTGTCAGTGACAATGTGAAATACTGGTTAAATATGGCTCCTTTAACGGCAAAGGCTTCCGACCCGTCTTGAATGTACCAAAAACCAGGACTACATCATTATGCAGCATTTTCACGGTCGGCGGTCATCACCATGTGAACATTCATTCCTCACCAATGATATATATCTACGTGCTGTAACTGTTGAACCAACGACGATTTCGGGGGTACCAACCATTACATGTCGCACAAGTCGACTATATCGCATGCAAATCCGCAGTAGGCTCATACTACATGTTTTTCCGAAAGTATCAGCACAATTATAGCATAATTATACAACTTTACGAAAAAAGAAAACATTTTTTGTTTTGTAAAAGAGCATTTTTGAAATAGTGTTTTAAAACATAATTTGTTTTAAATGCAACACTAGTGGCAATATGTATGCTTTAATAATGATTTTTATCTCAACGTGATGCAAATATCTTCAAACACTGCTTTCTGTTCTACAAATCTAGGATAACCTAGCTTATAAAACGATCGAAGTAGGTTTAGCCTACTTGAGTACCTGAAAGAAACAGATTTAATTCATTACGTACCTCCTCCGCGGTCACCTAGGACAGATAGATATACTCTATTGTGATTAATATGGGATCGCAGTAAAGCCCATTATTAAACAGCAGAAGTTGCTGGGAAGGATTAAAACGTATCACACATATCGTCTTAATACAAAGCCGCTCTAGGTTTGACAAGATGATTAATAAACAGCATTATATACCCACTGTAGGCATATCCTAATGATCAGCAATGTAAAAATAGAATTTGCAAAATAATTCCATCACATTTTTATATCTTTCCAGCTCATATCACAAAACTACCCTGTCGTCGTTGATGATCATGACGAAGAAGGGTCAATTCATCGCAGCAGTGGAAAAGTGGCGAACGTAGAGATAATGAATCTATTACACGACGCAGAGGGATTGTACGACGAGCTCAATGAAAAATTGATGGCACTCAATAACCCAAGCACTGAGAAAAATACTGTCCTCGTCAACGCCGCTAGAAAACTATGGGACGACATGTTAAATACGAAACTTGTCAACCTCGAAAAGGCTGTCACAGACGCCATCTTTCATTACACAATGACTCAATGGTCGATGGAAGACGGCGAGAGGGCGCAAAATGTCAGCGTACTTGCGTATCTGTATTATCACTATTTGGAAGGTGGCGATGTCATCGTGCCGCAAGGTTATTCAGTTTTACTTGGACTTCTGCAGAGAGACATTCCAAAATCCTCCGTCAATCTTAATACAGAAGTAACAAAAATCATTTGGGACGGCCCCGACTCACGTCACCCGGAAAAGTCAACGTGAAATACACTAGCAATAATGGTACTGAAGAACAAATCGACGCGGATCACGTGATTGTAACAGTATCGCTCGGAGTATTGCAAAAGCATCACAGAACCATGTTGGTTCCCAGTTTTCCGAAGCGACAAGCTCAGGCTTTGCATACGATGAGACTCGGAATAGTAAACAAGATTTTCATGCATTTCGAGAAAAAGTTTTGGAATGATGGGGACTTTCCATACCGCTTCCTGTGGGATTCAGACATTAAAAAAGAGTTCAGGGAAGACGCTCACTGGTTCACAGAGATAAGTCAGGTGGAGATTTATAAAGAAAATATATTGCTGGTATGGGCGAACAACTATATTTCGACAGCGGTGCTGNATCTACCTGATCAAGAAATAGGGCGCAGGATTACCATGCTTTTACGGAAATTCATGGCGAATGATATGATTCCTTTCCCCGACAATATGTACGTGACGAGGTGGCACNAAAANNAACANTTTCTGGGATCNTANAGTTACATCGCTCTTGGCGAAACGANNGCNACACAANAAANAGCACGNAGNCCGTTGAAAGTGAACGGCGTACCNAAGGTACTCTTTGCTGGTGAATCGACTGACATCGGCAGATACAGCACAATCGACGGCGCCTATCGCAGCGGAATACGAGAAGCGAGAAGAATCGTCAAAACACACTCATAAGAACAAAGTTGATCTAAGTGCCTTGTTCAATGTGACATTTATTCTCCCTGAATATCTAAACTGCTATTTATATAGACTACAAGGAATTACATATATGTGTATGTGTGACAAGAAAATACAATTTGATGCAAGAGAAAAATTGTGCATGATCAACGTAATACAGGTTAGTTGCAGCTGTACATCTACTTATACTGCGCAGGTTCGTGGAAGATTCAAACTGGTAGATAGTATCTACATTAGGGCTGTTCAAACGTGACTTTTTCTCTCAAATTCTTCTAGCTACTTGATAATATTGTTAGGTTACCTGATTGAAGCCTGCACACCAAATTTGGTTCACTTCCCACCAGTAGCCGCATTGCTACAGGAGAAGACAGTTATTTATTTATTATAAAAAAATGAATGAAAAAAATTTCAAAATATTCTGTTCGCCCCATGAAATTGTTCGGTTGTCCATAAAAACGATGTTCACCAAATTTGGCTCCAACCAGCGGAAGCGGAGTTATTGATGTCGAAAAATTTGGATTTGAATAAAATAGTATTTACGGTGGGCCATTTGCTCATTTACAATTAAGCAATTCGTTATGCGCGGTTGCGTTCCGATTAATCAATACGATTGCAATTTTTAAGATGAATACCCGAACTGGTTTCTGAAAGGGAACAGCCGAATTCACACTGCTCTGCAATAGATATTCGTTAAAATACTTGCGTTTTGTGTGCAAATAATATTTTGTTGTGTTCTTTTATTACCGTGTTGACGCATAGTTGATTCTGTGAATCAGCAATCTATGGTATAATGTGTCGGAAGTGTAGTTAGAGATGCGTAATGTTAATATAATTTTGTTTTAGTGGTTCCTGGAAGCAGGGCTGTGGAGTCGGTAAACTTTACCACCGACTCCGACTCCACACGTATTCAATATACTGACTCCAACGTCAACTCCGAAGTGTTTAAACGTACTGACTCTGACTCCGGCTCCGACTGCGACTATTTTTTAAAGAGAACTCCGATTCCGTCTCCAACTCCGACTCCAACATACAAATCTACGTCGAAAATTATATGTCACAGTGACGGTTAAATGACTAGCCATGACCATTAACATATGCAAACATAGATTAACGATGGTATGTAAAATTGTTTCATTATGGCACAGCTCGAATTACTCACTATGAGTAGTTAGATAAATGTGCATTAGACCCCCATTCGCGATTTATAATAAACAAACAAAGATTATCAATATAATAATTAATGAAAGAATTAGCTCATTCTCAATTTTGCAGCAATACTCGAGGGGAGTTCCCTTCTGACTGTGCGGCAATTAAAAAAGGGGAATAATTACCAATAGAGAGAAAACGAACAAAGAATCTGGATTGACCTTTGTACTCAGACATGAGACTGGAGTACTTCTACTTGTACTTTTCCACTCCTGATTCTGCCTCGCCTCTGGACACGAGACCTGGGCTTGGTAATAGTTGCCTGCCGACAAATCGCCCTGGCCTATCGTTTTGTGGTCCAATTTCGTGACGAGTCTTTGGATATAATTGCCTGTCAAACCACCCTGGTTGACTTGTCGTTTCGCGATTGACTCGATTTCGTGGGGCATAGGAATAATTGCCGGTCGTGACGTCAATAAAGTTTTCTCCTGATCAGTAAGATCCTGGTGCGTGTTTTAGGTGTCTATACGTTCGGCTGTGCATAGTGACGCATGTAGTCTGTTCCATACTGTCGTACTTGCTCTTGCTTTGTTGTCGACTTAAATAGTAAGGAGAAATGTTCTGGTTATAAATATGTGTGTCATTTTGAGTCATATCGAGAACCAGAATGTCGTGTATTAGAAATAGGTATTAGGCGCCCCCGACATAGATTAACTTGAATAAAGTACCATTTAGAATATAATAAGTAATTAAAGAAATAGCTCATTGTCAATTTGACTCGCATCAACGTGTTAATTTCCGATATTGTAGTAATTGGTGCAAGCAAAAACTGCTGTTCCACACCTTTACCGCTTTCTAGCGTCTTAGGACAGACAGTCCCAACCAAACAATGTATTTATGATGGGTTCTTTTACTGTTTCACGTCTGGTCAAGCGTAATCATGCCGGTGTCTGTACATGATGTGTAATTTACCGCGGTATATTATTTTTGTATGCTGTACATGATGTACAACTTGAATCGATCAGTTGTCGAACTAATGCTTTACCGGTATGTACGATCGATCACGAGCTCACCACGTACTTGTCGTTCGAGAGCGACTCATTTCGCTATAGGCAATCAGTTGTGTTCGCGTGTACCGTAACATATCTTCAACCTTGTTATGCCAACACCTCCAAGCATATTTACAATATCATGCTAAGGAACTATTGCTTCGGCAGCCACGCACTGTCGTTCGAATTCGACAAATTTCGCTGTAGACAATCAGTTGTGCTCGTGTGTGTCGTAACATATCCTCATCAACACATGTTATGCCAACACCGCCGAGCATATGTGCAGCATCATACTACGGATATATTGAACCGGCGAAGTGTTACCGTCAGAGAATTGCTGCGCCACACCTTCGAGCCTCGCTTTCCCGTTGAAACTCGGTAACTGCGAGTACGATGTCAGATTCAATTGTCCAGTGACGAATCGGGGTAGCTCGCTTCATCGGGGTG
>ATSW01015804.1:0-18095 GCA_000444245.1 Botryllus schlosseri | reverse complement strand
TGCTTGTAATTAGTATAGTGTGTAATGAGAAAATTAGTAAGTTACATCTCTGTATTAGTTGCTGACTCGTACACAAAAGCTACACTTCGATTGTTTTATCTACATTTTAATTATACAGGATTGGATATATGTTTGAATGATTCATACATATTAGGAGAGTCCATGTAATAAAAACTTCTAAAATATGAAAAAATTAGGGATATTTAGAAAGGCATTCTTTCATGTTAATTGCATAGTGAATAATTCGAGTTGTGCCACAATGAAACAATTTTAAATGTCATCGTTAATCATATGTTTGCATGCGTTTAATGCTTGTATGATGGTCGTTTAAACGTCACATTGGCATATAATTTTCGAAGTAAATTGGTAATACTTTTGGGTCGGAGTTGGAATCGGAGTCGGAGTTCTCTGAAGAAAATAGTCGGAGTCGGTACGTTTAAAGACTCAGGAGTCGGAGTCGGAATCGGAGTCGGTATATTGAAAATGTGTGGAGTCCAAGTCGGAGTTGGAGTTGGTGGTAAAATTTATCGGTGATTGGTGGTACATAATATTCCTATTTTAGTTATTGTTAGTAATATAAAGAAAAACTTTGAAAGCAATTGTTTTCAAAAGGAAGATGGAGTCGGATTCGGAGTCAGGGTCATTTTCATAAACTCCGACTCCGACTCCATTCAGTATTTTTTCCACGACTCCGACTCCGGGCACTATAGTGTTCACGACTGCGACTACGACCCCAAGGCGTGCTAAAAAGACTCCGACTCCATCAAGCGAAAATTAGCGAAATTCCGACTCCGAGTCCACAGCCCCGGTGTCAATGTCAAGAAACTCTGGTAATTCGAGAAAAGAATAAGTCGTCTCTAAAATAATGTCCATGGAATATCCCAGTATCTCTTATTGGAAAGACCTAACACTGGTAATTGACAAACGGTAAATAGAGAAGGTAAGCACGTAAGTCAAGGAACATGACGAAATAAAAGTAGCGGTAAATTAGACTTACATGGAGGAGTGCTGCAAGTAGAGAAAAAAATGACTTTAGTACGTCGTACAAGTATATTATTATTACTGAAATACTTCGTAAAACTAAAAGTAGTTCGTTATTTCTGACTACCTCTGACGTATATCGAAGTATCAATATAAATTATTGCTCATGTTGTGTTGTGCTTATTCGTAATCTAATTATTGCAGGCCTGGAAGCATTGCATCAATTGACGAAGGGAGGAAATATGGAGTTGAAAATCAACATGATATCGAAAGAAGGAACTTATTATTTTGTTAGATACAGGTGAATTTGAATTAATATTGTTTCGTCATAAAGTTATAATTATTCATCCACATTTCATTGTATTTCCAATTCCTCATTCAACGGTTTTCATCCCGCGATCACTTTGAATTGACCTTTGACCTCGTAATTCTGGTTCAAGCGAGTGAAGATTATTGAGAACAATACGCATCGTATTTTGAACGGATCCGGATTCTCCAAAATTATCGAAAAAAAATATCTGTTTAGCATGATGATTCATTTCATTCACAATTGCTGTTGTTTGGCCAGTGACCAGATATCTGTGTTTACTTTTTTTCAGCGACTTCCGTATCGGACACGGTTCCGACAAATACAGACTGTACGTATCCGGAGTATCCGGAAATGCAACCTACGATACCCTCCCATATCACGACCAGGAACAATTCTCAACGAAAGACGCAGATCGCGATGCACATCCGTCAACGAATTGCGCTTTTAACTTCAAAGGTCTGAGACTGGTGGTATAGAAAGTGCGCAGCGACCAATCTGAATGGAATCTTCAACAAAGCAAGGGGAGGTGGAATGTGGTATTCGTATAATGATACGAATGGTGTCTACCTGCTACTGCGATACTCGGAGATGAAGTTTCGCGCAAGATTATGAAAAGAGGAACAAGATTCAATATCAAACTTTCAATGTTTTCTGTTATGCAATGAAGTGCATGCCATCGTATTCACCGACTCTCTGTTGCGGGGCCCTAGCGGGAACGCGACGTTGTCTCACTCAGACAGCTTGCTATAGCGCGCCATAGGCTAATACTGAATGTGATTTGATGAACTATAGTGATGGCAACTGGTAGCCTACTTTGCGAGCTTGGTTAGTTTTAGGACTGTTATTATTCGACTCGAGTCGCACTTTTTTGTGACTCGACTTCACTTGCGCCAATTTGCCTATTGACTCGACTTGTTCTCGAGTCATTGCACATGACTCCACCAAGTCATATGACTCGAGACTCGGCCCGCCAAGATAGGCATTTCGTTGCAAACTTGAAGAATAGTAAGCAATCACAATATTGGTATTTCTCGACTAATCATACGTCCTCCTTTAGGAGGATCCGTCCTCCTTTTTCGATAAATCGCTATTAATTGTTCTCCGAGGACGCCCGAATGCCTTTCATTTTGCCAATTCATCCTTCTTTGACAACTGGGCGATAGTACATGCACATGCATATGCATTGCACAATTAAAAAAACGCTATGAATATACCGCGAAACCTGGAATGTGGGCTGAATGTGCGCGGGTCTTTCGGGAGTTTAGTTTGAATGATGACCTTTTCTTATATATATTTTACTCAACATAACAGTAACCCGCTTTCTTGTCCGATATTATAGATTTTGAGATTAGTCAAAAGTGTCCTCTTTTCCGGATCTTAAAATATGGTAATCCTAATATTGCGTCCCTCATCAGTGGTGTCTGTAAAACAGGACCAGAAACTGAGTAAAATGATGACATTATGAATGCGAGTTATTCAACCTCACCCGAACAGAGTTGTAACAAAGTGATTATAAGAACAGGATTGAACCCTTTCAACTTGCATGCGCGCATGGCAAATGTGAATTTGAAGTTTACATATTCTGTAAAGTATATTTTGGGAGTTTGAAGCCATAACTACAGGTCTATATGCAAAAAAAAATCTACTTTGGCCAAAAGAATTTCTGGCAGTTGGCGTGGTGCTTTATCAAAGGGTGTACGACCCTTGGGAGGTAATAAAGATAGTATACCATCTTTCCATTAAATTTTCTCAAAAGAACCGCGGCTGCCTAATTGAAAGTCAAAGTACGACTGGTTGATGAATCATATAGCTACATCAGGGTTTACCAACGCGGGGCCTGCCGGTGCCAGGTCGCGTGAAAGGGCCAGATGAGTCGCTCTGGGTGGCAGTAACAAATGATATCTTTTCAGGTCGAAGTGGAGAATGGGTCCATGTGAACAGTAGTTGAAATGGGGTCAGTCGACCTGAATGAACCGGGCCTAGACGGGGAGATTGGGTCTCAGGAGCACAGGGCGGTAACTCAACTGAACTAGAACACGCCCGCGGTAAGGGGTGGAAACGGAAACCCTGTGCTCTGAATTTCAAAGTAAAGAAATCCAACTGAGCTCTCATAAACGGCGGGAGTAACTGGTAGTCCGTCGCATTACTCAGTACCAAAGAAGTAGCTCTTAGCTCCAAAAAGGTTGGTGACCACAAGGCTAGATACTCAGCACTGGAGCTTTACCTACATCTGAAATAACTGTTCAATATATACCACTTATCTTGCGAATATTTTGACAGTATAAAAAGGGACCCTGAATAACGTTGAAAATTCAAAATACAACACTGTATCTCCAAAACCTGATGCGACAGCAAAAATAAAAATGTCCTGTTTTGAACCAGGTTCAAAATCTATCCAAGAATCATCTAAGTATCGCTGTTTCAAATTTGCTTTGGGCCAGTGAGCTGACATAATGGTGGGCGGGGCAGAAGAATTACAAAGTAGAGAAATTGATTCGACTTTTTTCGGTCACATTGAACGTTTCATAAATTGACGTGGTATTCCAGCATCTTAATCAAAGTAAATCCGACCTTTCCTTTTGTTTCGATTGCAAGGCGACCTTTTCTTAGTCAACCGGGCGATAGGCGTTGACTGTAAATTTCTCATATTTTTTAGCAAATTTCCCTCTTATTTTAACTTGAAAAATGTGTCCTCGTTCTCGGATTTTAAAATAGGACAACCCTNGTTCATTAGAGGATTATTTTTTGCATATTTCATAAATATTTAATGAAAGCAGAGTATTGTTATTAATATAAGTCCTTCCATAAGAATGTCCTTTTGTGAGGAGGATATTTTGAAAACTAGAATTCAAATACTCTTTGCGCAGACTCAATAAACCTTCTAGTTTCGATTTTTGTATCCTTGCATTTGTCAAGATCTGTCTGCTTTAACCCGAAAATTTTCAACGTCACAATTACTAAATGCTCCATGGTTATGTTATGGGACCATTTCTTCATGCAGGCACTGTAAGCTNNGAACATATAAGTTTTTGGAATTTCGTGGCAATGTGCCTGAAAATAGAAGTTCCAGCAATTCATCTACACATCAACTATTCCTAGTATTGCCAACTAGGCATTGATACCTGACGATGGTAGTGTCGTAAAATCTGTCAAACTGTCCAAATCACGACCACAAGAAGAGCGCTGGCACCATAGGTACGGCAAAGACCCAATCTATTCCATTTCAAGAGGTAACAAATAATAATAACTTGTTACATAACACCATATGTAAAGCGATATTCACTGATCTATTCACACATCTGGGTTCGCAAATAAAATTGAAAATGACTCTAATACACAATAATCGCTAATGAAAAGGCAACACATTTTACAGTGATACTACCCGAAAATACTAAAAAAAAACACAGTAGGCTACATGATATAATGCGACATTCTCAGTGAGAAAAACAATAGGTAAATTTGACAATTAAAATGAACACTTTTTGGTGGTGGCATGAACACTGTACATATAAGAGGGATCTAAAATGTCATCAGGTAAAGATCTTCAGTTTATTTTGCTTCAAAAGAGCCTATCCTACTGCNATCCATGATCGTTAATATACTATTACTATATACAGTAAAATATGTATAAATTTTAAAAATTCTATGGTCATTGGTCATCCTTGAAACAAAAATCTACACTGTTATTATACACATCCAAACAGAAATCGATTGTTGTTTAGTGTTAAATGTAACTAAAACACGATTTAGAATGGTCGAACAGTAGCTGTGAGTCCTCGCAATGCCCATCTTGACGATGGTATCGATTCTCTGACGACATCCAATTCAAAAACTGGCTTCCTTTGGCTGGTAGTGGACACATACACTGGGCATCCATAATAGTCCACAGGTCTAAATGCAAAAGAAGTGGCTTTGCAGTACAGGTTCGCCATTTTACTGATAATTTTATCGTTTCAAAAACAACACAAGGTTTAAGATACAATGAAAAGATACTAAGATGTCAAAACAACGACTTGGAATAGTCTTTGAAATCAGACGCCCGTCTCTGCGTAAACCAGTGGTTTACAACCAGTAAGCTGATATTTAAAAGATATGGCATATAGTTAATGGCACATTTCCAAAACTTCGTATGACTCGTGACTAGGAAAGCCAAGACAGACATTTCATTGTAACTTCGAAGAATAGTAAAGTCACCACATTATTGGTATTTCGGCTATCAGTCCTCATACTCGGAAAATAGTGTCGGAAACTGTTACGACTGACGAAAATTAGTATAATATGAATGTGAGTCATTATATCACTCGGTAAGAGTTGAAAAAAGTAAGTTGAACTGAAAACTGAACATAATTACTTGGACTCGGACTCGAGTCAAAACGTTATGACTCGGACTCGGCACTCTACTCGCTGACTTGGACTCGGACTTGACTCGGTGGTGATTTGAAAATGACTCGACTTGACTCGAGTCAAAATTATAAAAGTAAGATTGACTTGTGACTCGGGGCGTTGTGACTTGGTTATAAGCCTGAGTTTGGATACTATCTTCAACTGTGGCAGGCTGTGAACCTCTGTTGGTTGTATCGCAGCATTCGAAACATGTAGTACAAAGCGACGAACGTTACTGGAAATAACATTTCTGTGAAGTTGTGATCGACCGGTCGATCGAAGGTCGAAAATAATATCAAACTATCTTTAATGTGATGTAGAACTGGTATCATATCCGTTGTGGTCGCATAAAAGGTAAATACCAGAACTTCCCCATCCTTCATACTGCTGTGATATATCAAGCATTCAAATCGAAGCATAATAATTGATTTAGAATTTGCCCAATCCTAGACGCTAGTCATCGATTTTACTGGTATTGGCTCAAAAATCCGATATTATTCCGGTTCTAATAATAATTCTGTAGCAACACGCACCTGACAAGATCGCTCGCAGCACCTAGCTTTGTGGATTCCAGTACGAACGTAACGTGCAGCACAGGTAGGTTTGTGGGTCCGCGTTTTGGTGGCGTNTCCTGCATTTCTCCCGTTGTCTTCTCCCAAGAACAGCCCCACAAGTAGACCCCGTGCAAAAACACACCTTCGGAAGGCGGGTCACGCAACTGCACAAAAGAATGATGATATTACGATCACTCGCGCAACCTATATTCCAAAGTAAGTGACAGAATTGGCCCTGCAAAGCGCATCACTTTTCTACAATACACAGAAATACTGTGCAAAACAATTTCACAATTTGATTTCATTCATATCCATGTTCAAATTATCTTACAGTACCACAGCAATGTGGCCATATAGAGTCAATCTATGAGTCATAAAAAAGAAACAATGTCCACTGGGGTTGTTCCAAATATTACTTGAGCTAGTTGATAAGACTGTTAGGTTGGTTAAAAAACGCTGCGCATAAAGTCGGCTCGATTCCAACCTGTAGAGACAAAGCTAGTTTAAAAATTTGTTATACATTGTTACACAACTTCGCAATTTCCTGGGGTAGCCAGCAAAATTTAGATAGTATTATTAAAAGATAAATACAAAATAGTCTATCTCTAATAGCTTTGCTTCTACCGGTTGGAATCGANNCTAATTTATATGCACAGTATATGTAAAATTACTGACTCTCAGACTTGACATACGGATTTAAACTTTAATAATCATACATGGTCTTTGTCCCTTTGGGTTATCTCCGTTTGCAATACAATGTTGTCCACGCTGCCGGTTTTCTCCAGGTGATTCCTGACGGCTTCTTGCTTGAATATTGCGATCAGGGCGTGTGGATTGAAAAATGCCCCGAGCCAATACGCCGCCATCTTGTCTCTTCCCTGAAACGTAAGACAAAATGAGACGTCATATTAGCACTCTAGTAATAAAATGTAATTAAATCTTCTTTCCAATTCTCTACTAGTTGTTGGACGACCACCTACTATTGTTAGTCGAAAATATTCAGGTTTATTTCGATATCTATAGATTATTGAATTGTATGTTGAAGTTTTGCGCCTCCAAGAGTCCATTTACATAAATGCCAATACTGAAATAACGTTGACGCAAAAAAAAAATAAAGTCACACTAACAGCATTTGACTTCTTTATCCAGATGTAGTCAAAGCACTGCTACAACTTGTACTTCAATATTTTTAGGGGACAAATACTGACTTATAATTTTGTTGTTGAAAAGTGGAAAGTCGTTTTTGGATATGCACTATTAGATAATTGTAGCTGTCTAATGAGAGTAATATGAGCAAAAAGTTGGTAATCTGATTATAATCTAATTTGAAAAAAAAAACTGTGCATCTATCACTCTAATTTTATTCTAATCTGAAAAAAAAACTGTAACTATAATTCCAATTCTACTCTAATTTGTAAAAAGTGTGCAGTTATCATTCTAATATTAGTGTAATTTGGAAAAAAACTTTATAGTTGTAATTTTAATTTTAATATAATTTGGATATAAGTTTGTAGCAATAATTATAATTCAAATTCTAGTGTAATTTGGAAAGAAACTACAACTATAATTCCAATTGCGATCCAATTCCAAAAAAACTGTATTGCTATAATTCTCATTCTAATCTAATTTGGAAATAAAACGGTGTAGCTGTAATTCTAATCTAATTTGAAGGAGCTGAAAATGTCTAGTTTCCCAACGCCAGCTATCACAACTACCAGTTAAAAAGTAATTGCCTTTTGTGAGTACTAACCAGCACCAAAATCCTTTCCAAATGACTGGCGCGTTGAGACAGATCATTCAACCATGAGGACAGCGACGTGGTGTTCGGTGGAGCCGAGTCCCCGGCCAGTTTCATCCATCGGGGCGGAATACAACCATGGTACAAGCTGTCCGACACTTCAACGTCAACTGGCGTCAGATGGTCACCCAGCTGTTCGATGTTCTCCACGAAATTCTTGACAGAAGTCAAACTCCTGAGAGAACGCAGAAACATTTAGAATATGCTGCTATAGAAACTAGAGCGAGAGCGAAAATTTTGGATTTGGAATAAATAGTATTTACGGTGGCAGATTCTAAAGAACTTACTACCGTGAATACCGTTATTCCAAATTAAAAATTTCAAACATCAATCACTTCGCTTCTACTGGTGGGAATTGACTCAAATTTGGTGTGCATTGTATTTGTAGAGAATTTAACAATTTCATGTGGTTGCAAGTAAAGTTTGAATTTTTTTCCAATTTTTATACGTTAAATTGAAAATTTTCAAACTTCAGTCTCTTTTCTGCTCCAGGTTGAAATTGAGCCAAATTTGCAGTGCAATGTTTTTTAGCCAAAAACGTTAATTTTGACCAACCCTGATGTCCAAGCCTATCAATGGGTGCGAAACTGTTGAGATAAAGGCTCTGGAGTTTTGGAAATGCGCCGTCAGTGCTATATTTTTCAAAAATATCGGTAATATATTTCTATAATATGCGGCTGCTACACTGGCACTCAAGTAGATCTAAAAGTAGCAATTTTCAAGTAAGTAAAAAAGCACGTATTCTACAGGCCTAGTGTTGCCTAAAATAGACCAAACGGCTAAAAAGAAGTAGAAGTAGTCAAAAATTATAACTAGTCGAGTAATTATGCAAGTAGCCAAACATACTTGAATGCCTCGGGAAAAGTAGAAGCGACCAGTGCTTACATGTGTACAGACTAACCAACCTTTTGATTTCGAGTATCAGCAAATTCATTCTTTCCATTTCCTTCTGAAGAAATATGTTAAACGGCGTCTGCCCTCCAATTTTCTTCACCTTTTCCGCCACAAAATCCTTTCAGAACAAAACAATAATATCAAATGTTATTTTTATTTAATCTAAATACTAAGTCAATACCATTAGCAAAAAATACTTTTGATAAAATGGAATAGTGTATGCATATTGAAATAAACCGGGCAAAATAACCCCTGTATCACAGTAACGGGACTTATTTGCCTTCTGTGTGCGAACAGAAGTTGTTCGTGTATAATCTAAAAATATTATGTTGAGCTTAAGCCATCTGTTATTCGAAATTTCTTGCCGTTGAGTGCTTATTTGGTGATATGATTGCTGTTATACAATTTCCAATTGTCTACTAGTTGCTGAAAATCACTCCAGACGAGTGTCAGCCGAAAATATTCGGGTTTATTTCGATATCAATATATTTAATTATATAAAGAAAATTAAATAAATATTACGAAACAAGTGCCAGGATACGCTTACCCTGTTGAAAGTCTTTGGTATCTTGGACAGTACGTTGTGGCACACCTCCCACAGTTCGACTTCTTTGCGATTTTTCATGACCGCATGAACGTGACTTGAAAACACACCCCTGCACAGAAATTGTTAATTGTAATTACAAATTTGAATGCCTGAAGAATGAGACTTAAATATTTCTCGTGCCAACTAACTAATTTAATTACAACAAATGTATGCAACTCAAATGTAATATTGGAAACTGCATTTAATTCTGCCCTTTTGATTATATTTATTTCTAAGAATTTAAGTGTGTTTAAAAGTCTCGGTAACTTTCAAAAATAACTTGCCCAAAATGAGTTTTAGGTTACTTTAAACAGGTTTGTGCAAAACCACACCACTGCGACGTCCATTTAAATCAGACCACGAACTCTCTATTATGGCACGATAGAGAAAAATACACACCAAACTTCTAAACCAACTTAAAATTTGATGTTTCAGTTCTCTAAGCGTCCAGCTTCTTACATTTTCAATTGAGTTTTAAAATTCTAAAATGTTTGGCGGACCGTCAGGAAACTTGCCACGGTCCGGCATTTGAGAAGCGCTCGTCTAGAATCATTGCTTGGAAATTACCAGATATGTTTGTTTTTGAAAATATATTAACACATCGGCATCAGCCATGAGTGATAAATATATCAGCAATTTTCGTGTTGCTACAGTATGGTAGTGGGAAGTGATAGAACTATAATCTTGGACCGCTACACTAGGAATATTCATCTATTTCTTATAACTTGCAAGTGTCCAGATGCAGCCTTTCTAGTTTATATCATGTTCAGGCATAAAGCTGGACGTAAGCCGTTCTAATAAATGCTGTAAAGTTTTCGAAACATGCGCCGTAAGCTACATGCCATATCTTTTAAACATCTGCTTAACATATCAAGGTTATCTTTTGACGTACTAGTGATGGTTTTATCGTTATTGGCTCAAAAAACCATACATCAGTAGGCCTCTAGTTACGATACATAGTGCCTACATACCTGTGAATAACCCACGGGTGGCTACTGATGGAGCTGATGGTGGTGTGGTGTGGGGTACACAGCGGCGATGGTGGTTGAGGGTAGAGTTTGTGAGATAACGTTTTCGATTCTGGTTGAGAGTCGTATATTCGATTCAATCTGGAATATCAGAACAATTCGTAATTGTGAATCATCGCAAGAAATAGCAGGCAAAGCGATGTATAAAAACCATACTATTATTATGTGAAATCAGTTTAGGGTTGAATTAGATAAAAAATCAGAGTTCAACAAGTTTATATGTCTAATTACAGCGTGACACATGCAGACACACTCACCTGGTGAAAATGTACTGGTCATTCCCGACGATACCTTCATTGGTAGGATGCAGATTGCAGCCTTCGGGACAATCCAGGGAATGAGGGGTGGGGCTTCGAGAGCTTGTACTATGGAGGATTGCTTTGCGTTCGATGAAAAGAAAATGCTNGGAAGGCGNTATTTCACTGCAAAGGGTAAGGCANAGTTAAAATTGTGTACATNGGCGCANACTTTTATTTTGGTCCGAGGTGGCGGAGTCTTGTGANGTCAGAATCANACCTTAGCGGGGATTATTCAAAATTTCATGCCAGTNANNNNATATTTNNTGATACNATNGTTGATATACAATGTTCTTTCCAATTCTCTACTAGATGCTGACNACTANCCCTGACNAGGGTTTATTTCANTATGAATATACTATTCANTACNAGGNTTCATCCAAGAAATCCTTATCAATAGCAATAAAATTTGAACATTTANAGAGCTCTCACTTTGATANAAAGCAAACCAAGTGTTTAAAAGCATATGAACACGAAATTACCTCTGGGCAATTCAAATTCCTTCTTGACAGAATTCGCCGACAGCCAATAGTCGACCAGAGCATTCAAGCTAAGTTGATCGGAAGGGTTTGTTATCAGATTTCCGTATGTCAGTTCAGCGATGTGATATCTAAAGAATGTATATACATGTGTCAACAGGAATCGTACACTAGCTTTGTTCGAAAATAACATTTTTTAAATAATTTTTGTAGCCAAATAAAACGTTGCGCGCCAAATTTGGCTCGATTCCAACTAGTAGAAATAAAGTTATTTGTGGTGAAAAATTTTGAATTGATCATAAAAACTCATTTTTTTTCAAATTTTACTGTTAACCTCATGAAATTGTCAAGTACTCTAATAAATTGTTGCACACCAAATTTGTCCCAATTCCAACCGGTAGAAGCGAAGTTATCGTAGTTGAAAATCTTGGATTTGAAAAAATAGTATTTGTTGTGGATAATCCTACAATTATGAATGAAAAACTCGAATAACTTCACTTCTATTGGCTGAAATTGAGTCAAATTTGTTAGGCATCGTTTCTGTAGACAATACATAGGATTTCACATCAAAGTAACCACAGTAGGTAGCTCTATATCAAATAACTAAATAATTTCCACAGTAAATACTATTTTATTCATATACCGTTAAACTTACCTCAATCCAGACCACGAAACAGATTTAAACGAAGTGATCGAGCTCGAAGCAGCTTCCGACGAGCCGCCGACTACAATGTCAGAAAATTCCTTTTCAACAGCTTCCAGTGAGCTCTAGAAAGAAAGATTCACATCAAGAACATTGCACGAGAGCAATGCATAAATACTATGACAATGTAATCAGTGCATTGCCAGAATCGGGGATTTATGAACAACTCTACCCTACAGTCAGCATAGAGATGATGTTATGGTATGATATTTTAAAGATTATTTGCCGTTGAATTTTTGAGATTTAAAGCATTGTTAGTTAGCGCTAGTTAGTTAAAATATACTCAGTTAGACACAGAACAGTAGTCTCTGGTAATATAACGTTAAAATATGGTAATATTAATGAAATGAAACATGATTTCATAGTTTGCCAAGTTTTCTTGCTTCCTGTTAGGAAAAGCAGTGCTTTAATGCAAATTCTACATCATATGAAAGATAATTTAGTATTTTTTGACAGTGCATATACCATTTTGTGTGAAATGCTCGAATCATTGTACTCAACCATATGTTGGNCTTGAAAAANACTTGCCTTCAACTGTTCAACGTTGACTTGCTGTAGAGCAGACGGGTCNTGCCATCCGATGTTGATTGGNAATTTGGTGCGTAGATTGATAGCNCCGTGTAAGAATGCGATATTATGCAGACACGGCAACCACTCAGGTCGGTTGGANGATGTTATCAGATCGTTGCTGACTACGGTGGAGAAAAATCGGAGAAGGTTGTCTTTCATTCCCTGTGGTAGAAGGATTTGAACAGAGTTAGATGAATTCAATGTAACTGAAGATGCTCTTGGAGGTAAGAACTTCAATATACAATTGATCAATACGTTCATATTGAAATAAACCTCAATATTTTCGGCTGACACTAATCAGGGGCGAAGGTGATCAAAGCAGAGATTGTCGGTACTGAATTCAGTAATTCTAGTTCTAATCTAATTAGAGAAAACTGTGTAGCTATCATTCCAATTTTATTCTATTTGAAAAAAAAACTTGTATCTATAGACCAATCTAGCCTAATTTGGGGAAAAACATGTAGCTACAATTTCAAAATTTTGAAACTGTGTAGCTATCATTCTAACTCTGCTATCATTTGTAAAAAGCTTGTAGATGTAATTCTAATTCTAATCTAATTTGNAGAAAAAAACTTGTAGCAATAATTCTAATTTTAATTTGATTTAGAAAAAACTTGAGTAGCTCTAAATCAAATTCTAGTCTGATTCTGATTTTAATCCAATTTGGAAAAACTATAGGGATATTGTAAATTTCTAATTCTAATCTAATTTGATAAAAACTGTAGCTATCATTTTAATTCTAGTCTATTTAAAAAAAAAAACACTTTGCAGCTGTAATTCTAAATGTAATGCAATTTGAAAAAGCTGAAAATTTCCTAGATGTCCAGCTGTGAATCAATGTGCCAAGCTTTCAACGACGACGCTGGACATGAAAAAATCCTACAATCGCACCTTAGGATGATCCAGCACAAGCTTGATAGAGGAATGCAAGATCGGGTCCGGTAAAGCAGCCACTCTCGCCGAGCAGGAGAAGAAAATCCTGAAATTAGAGTCCACATCTTTCTCCTCTCCTATAGCACCGTTGGAGGCTGAGTCTTGCGTCAACAGGGAATAGACGGTGTTGAGAAGGTCCTTGTTCAGTTGGATATTATGCAGAAGCAGCCAGGAGCCCTGGAAAAGCCAAATTATATTGATCAAAACCAGAGCTTTTTAGGCAACCTCAAAATTTTATCGAGTAGCCAGTAAAATTTGAAAAAAATAATTTGTCATCAGCCCTACTTACTAACCACCTTTGGCCATATCAAACTGAAAACATGAATTGAATTACGTTAGTCATGGCGTTTGTGAGTGCCGTGCGGACTTTCTTTTCTTCCGTATTGTTGTCGCCGATAATTTCAATCACTTCGATATTAGTTCCGTCTCTGGATTCCACGTATTTACGCATGTAGTCTGTCACCAAGTTGTTTTCTGGAAAAAATTGCAAGCCGTGTACATTGTACAGTCTTTAATATTGCTAGGCTAGATTATACATGGACAAAATAGTACGTTGAGCTTAAGCCTTCTGTTAGCCTCGATTATTCAGAAATTTAAGCCTGCTACGTCATATTTTGTGACACGATTGTTGATTTACAATGTTCTTTCCAATTCTCTACGAGTACCCCTGACAAGGGTCAGCCGAAAATCTTCTGATTCATTTCAATTAAAATATACTATGCGAATATACGATTATTTTGAAAATTGAGTGCCCGTAGTTCTAATTCTAGTTCTAGTTGAAAGTTTTGAAAAGTGACTAGTTATAGTTCTAACTGGGAATTTAGAAAAGGGAATAGTTCTAGTTGTAGTTGTGAATTTTTAAAGATCGTTAGTTCTAGTTGTAGCTGCGAGTTTTGGAAATTGAGTACTTATAGATTTGAAAAGTTAGCAGTTTTAGTTCTAGTTGCAATTGATAAAAAAAGTGAGTAGTTTTAGTTCTAACTGTGAGTTTTAAAAAGTGAGTAGTTCTTGTCGCTGGATTGGAAAAGGGGATAGTTTTAGTTGCAGTTGTAGTTGCACACTTCAAAAATCCAATAGTTTGAACAAGTCTGCTTCAAGAGCCTCACAAGATAACTACAAGATAGAATTGCATGGAAGTTCATGCTAACCATAACTGCATTCTGCAGTTTGCCAATGTCAGCACTAGCACAGCAGTATTAATAGTAGCTTACCAGCAGTGAAGAGAAGTATAATTGGTGTGGTTGGTCCGCTCTGTCTGACGGCCATTGCAATATCGGGAGGGTCGTCGCGTATGTATCGCTTGCCAAGAACTGACGTCACAAANTCCATAGAAGCTTGTACGATNCGATCNGANCGAATAGCCCTGCAACAGTNCAACNGATTAGATGTNTNTCTAATTACTAGGGTAAGTTNTTGTTGCANTCAAATCCGTGGAAAGNTGNACTTATTTTTCACAAAAGTTGCACGAAAAAGTTGCATTTATGGACAAGTTNCTTGAAGTTTNTAGGATATGAGATACTCGAACTGACCGGTATCTAAGGCACTGGAGCATAACTCAGTGTTGGCGACTTTGACAAAATGATAGCCTGAAAAAATTCATTCAATGAAAATATAATTTTTCGCGGTCTGGCCTCAATGCGCGTCAAATTGGAAAGGACGTCAAATCTAAATGACAGTGAAATAATTAGGCAATCTATTTACATATGGTGCCAGATATTTCCAGTAAAAAGTCAGTCGCATGAAAAATCGAACTACAAAAAGTTGCATGAAAAAAATGAAGAAAAGTTGCAAAATGTTGCGATATAAGATTCCCCTAAACAGCTTAAAACACCATAATACATAACTTCTGAGTATTTAAGAAGCTGTAAAAAAGCTGCAAAAACTTGCCCTACTAATTATTAACTTGTAATTCTTGTTAAAAAAGTTTTATAGGGGTTCCCAGCCATATAAAAAGTCCATGTCAATGTGCTGCTCCTCATTTAGAAATAAAGATAACTCAAAATGCTTCATTACCGAGTCAGAAAGTTCTAAATGACGAGTCAATCTTACTTTTATAGTTTTGACTCGAGTCATTACAAAACTGTCACAAAGTATCGATATCGGCGATATATGGATGCATTCTATAATTCACCAAACATTTCCACTAGTTTTAAATACTGACCTTATGACGAGCAATCTTTGAAGAGGTGTGAAGTGTGAGTCGGCGTTATCCGGTAATTTATGCTTCGTCATCAGCTCAGGAGCGTCTACTTCACATAGAGACCGCCATTGCATTTCTCGGCCTTCTTTAGACATTCGGTCGAAAGAGTCAAAGAACCAGTCGAAATACATTCCCAAGACCTGAAACGCAAGTCACGCATCTATTTCGTGAAGTAAATGATGCAAAAATCCATGCTGGCATCTTGCTGTGTAGTGTGATATGCGGAAAAGGCAAGCAATCTGTTTCATAAACCAAAAGATACAACAAAATATATTGCTTTATAGCTGTGTGGTGTCTTTAGGACAGTAAAAGTGAGCAATGAGGAACTTTTCCATCACGCGATAGATGTAAAATTGTCACAGAAAATGCTTATAAAGATATGGACAAGGCTCGTTTATTCTATGCAGTATTGGTAGCAAATATTAAAAGTCCTGTCTTGTGTCGGTTTGCTGTCATGCGATATCTTACCTGTATGTTATGATGCTGTTCTTCAGACATCCAATCGAACATTTTCTTAGATTGAGCCCTGCTTTCCGAAGGGTGAACTCCGAGAGAGACCATCAATGCAGACGCATACGAAGGCGCGATCAAATATTCTCTCTCTCCCAGATTTACGTTACCTTGAATAACAAAATCAATGAAATATTCACTTTATTCGCAAACTTAACATGACTGTGATTAGGGCTGGAGGCAAAACTGAGAACCTGATTTTTTCGTTTTCATTGTCATTATCAGTAACAGGCATAGCTTTGCACCATACGGACTTATGTAAGTTAAATTTTTCACCACTATTACAGAATTTTTCAAAATGCTGTCAAGCCAATGAAAAATGTGGATTTATAAAAATAGATTCATTTACCAAGCGAGTCCTCTACGTCCAAAGCCGTCATGAGTGCCAAAATGGGCCGGTCCTGCTCTAACAGTGACTTGGACACGGTCGAAAATATGTTGTACGTCATCTGATTGCAGACGGCTTTGAAAGCCGAACGTTCCGAGTGAAGGATGTTTTCGTCGTACAATCTGGAATAGTAGTAAAAGCTGGAGTATTTTTTAGCCGACAAAACAAATATCCGATATTCAAAAGTTATGGCGTCTAGCTTTTGGCGCGTTTCCGGAATTTCACCGCATTCATTTGAACAGCTTAACAGACATTGCTATGCTTGGATATGAAATAAACTACAAAGGGCTTCTTCTGGATTCCTGTAATCTAAACTGGTCACTGCTATAATATCAAGAAAGAGATGTTATGAATGACAGGCTAATTTTCATCTTTTTATTGTCAATTTCTGCTATATTACATAATATTTCACTAAACTATCAATTTTACTGTATTCATTATAGCCTACTATATTTGCAATTGACCTTTAGATTACCATCGACATAATGAGCATTCAATGTAGAAAAAATCCTCACAGAAATTTGTAAACGCGATACATACCCCAAAAATCTCTGCCAGCTCATGTGGTAAAGTGGGTTGACGATGTGCATGCTCATCACGCTTTGATACAAGACTGCGCCACGCAGGGCAATGTCCGTGAAGCCTTCTTTGGCTCTTTCGATGGATTCTTCAGCAGCTGTGATCTTGGATTTCCTGAACAACATTCAACTGGTGATGAAATGAAATCGGTGATACAGAACTGCAATATACATTTGAACAGTATTTTNATATTTAAATAAGTCCGGGCGTAATCGCCAGCAACACAGAATTGAAATGGCATTGTCAATCAACAATCGTATCTATCTTATGTTACATACATATACAGCTATTACCCAAAATTCGATAAGGGTAGGTCACACACACAGATTGGGCATCAGGATTATCCCATGAAGTTATATTATATATATTAATAGACGTGATATAAAAATCTCACATCTCCAAAGCTTCATCGTAGTTTTTCTTGATGTCTGTGAGCTTCCTAGTCACGCTGAGGTCGTTGAGCAGACGGTGGCCTCCAACCAGGATGTCTTTCAGTTGGTTTTGAAGCTCGGAGAGAACCTTCATGTTTCGGGACTTGTCAATTTGCATGTTGTTCCATTCGTCACGCAGACGAGGCTTCTCGTGTCTAGTAAATCTGAATACGGAAAAGTAACTCTTAACCATCCATGGCCTGTATCGTCGGTTTGGAATCAAAGTAGCTTATGTCCAACAGCGCTGTTCAAAAACTTTTTTTTCGAATTTTATTAGCTACTTATATGTATCGATATTTCTCTTATAACCATACTTCTATACAGGTCGGAATTGAGCCAGAATTGGTGTGCAGCCTTTTTGTTAGCAACCTATCAATTTCAGCAAGTTGCCAGCAAAATTTGAAAAAAAGTTTTTTAACAGCTCTACTGTAGAGCTTCTTGGAGGTACAGAACTTCAATATACAATTAAATA
>ATSW01015803.1:0-19477 GCA_000444245.1 Botryllus schlosseri | reverse complement strand
CTGCTGGTGACAAACCGTGTTGCTTCATTCTGACAATGTTGTCTATATCACTATTTTTCAGCTTGCGCTTCTTGATATAAGAACCATGCAATGTCCAAGCAGTCTTGCTTCAGCTAGGATATTGCGGTACGTTGACCATAAAACCATGTCACTATTTGTTTCATTTGACCATTTATGATTCACAATGAGCAGACGATGGTCCGTTTACAACGGTAGGCCTATAAAGTAGGCTACAAGCTGTAAAATATCAAATGATAAGTTCACCGACAGCGCAAAATCTACGATACAAACGAAATGCAGAGGTCAAAAAATGTTTGAATTTGTAAACAATTTTGACAGATTTTGACCTAACGCTACAATTTTAACCTAATTTTGGCATGTCAAAAAAAATTGCCCTAATGATGAGTAAAAACCTGAGTAGCTATATCCTAGTTTTAAGAGTGAAAAATAGGTGGAAACAAATACCGTATAGTGTTGAATCCTTCCAGCCTCATCCGCGCAGCCGCATGTCTTATAAAAAGATGTCGTGCAGGATTTTCTTCATTCCGACTGTCGAGCTCATGCGCTATCATGCGAAACGAGCACATTCGGTCGTAAGGATTGGTGACGTTATATCCTTCGAAATGAATAATTTCGCTGATTTTAGTTGACGGGATTCGATGGTTCTCTCATTTGGAATGGTCCCACCACACCGCGAGCAAGAAAGGACAGCACTGGTCAACATTTTTCAACTTTTTTCGTTTTTTTTTAGAACGGTTTATTGAGCCATAATTTGACGATGATTATTCCGAATTTGCCGTCAGAATTCACTCACCATGTTACAATTTTTGCAAAAGTCGAATAAACATTTTACTCAAAAACGGCTGTAATACGGTCGCTGCTGTCGGTTTATGTCCATATGTGATGAGTAGCTCATCCTACAAAGCTCTCAACTTACTTTGTTGAATTTGACAAGTTATTATCTTAAACTAAATCCTCCAAATGGTCAGGATCCTTGGTATTTCTAAGAAATTTAGATGCAACTTCAAATAAATGTATTTTTTCCAAAGCCGTCTTCATAATAAGGGGGTTTGGGTGAGTGTTCTGATTTTGAGGTACTACAAATACATCCGCTACTGCAGTGGTTCCCAACATGAGCGATTTGGCGAAAATGACGAGGTGCGAAAATGGACAAAGGGGGGCGAAACTAGTGAAGGGGCGATCGGGGGACGATGACGCGTCAAAAGGGATGACCATTTATTTATTTATTTTTAGTCAACCCACGGAAATTTAGTTGCAAAAGTGGCAAATTCGACATTGAGTCGAAAAGTTTACCTTTTTTAGTCAACCCGCCGGTATACACAAAATTTGGGGGGCGATGATCGGCGTTAAGCTTGAAAATGGGCGATGGGTCGTAAAAGGTTAGGAACCACTGCTCTACTGTATTAACTCACGTTAATAAAAACCTTTCGTGAATGTATTTAGAACATGCACTCACTTTGATCAGAGCCTTAAAAAACTTTTTCATGAGATCCAGTTTATTATATATCGATGGAAATACAACATTAGATCTGTCGATAAAAGTAGGCTCTGAAATATTTTAATGCCTAGTGTAAGATATCCCCTAATCATACGTTTAATTTAATGATATCTACTGTCTCATTCACACATAAAACAAGGATACCTTGTAGTTATAGACAGTTGAACCAGTAGCATATTGATGAGCTCAAAATCAACGGACACCACGCTGAGTAGTTTGAGTACAATATACCAAATTTGAAATGAAAAGTTTCATATTCTCGAAAAAACCCTTGAGGAACGTTGTAACAGCTACAGGGATAAAAGCACATTGATTTGCATTGTGCGACAAAACAGCTTTTGGGCTTCATGCATAAATAAAGAGGCGCTATTCACAGTTTCCAATGTCTCTCTGAGACCTTGGACAGAACATCGACACAATAGACTAAAAAGGGTTCGGAGGCAACGAAGCGTGTGTATTCACTATCTCGATGCATATATCAAGCAACAGTGGTATCAGTGCCAAGTATATGTTTGGCTTTTAAACCGGACCCTACAATAAGAGCAGTCTAATTTGGCAAATTCAAATTTATGACAAAGTTATTTTGTTCAGCTTGAGTCAACTTTATATAGCTGCTGATCAGCATCACACTAATGATAATGTGTCTTTGACAAGACATAATGACTTTTTTTAGTTTTAGAGCTGTTTGAGCATACCAACTTTGAAACTTTTTGGACTAAAACATAAATACATGTTCTGCTTTTAGAAGTAGTATTTATATTTCACTTTCAATTCCCAGTATCATATACTTTGAGTTATAATTATTATCGATTCTTTTGTCAGGATAACATACATGTTGAAGTATAAAAGCAGGTGTAGTAATTGTTATGTTCGTGTATTTACGTTGGTGTCGTTTCACTCCTATTTGTCTAGGATTAGTAATTACCGGCAATCATTATTTCCTCGTGTGTCGTGCTTCGTATTTATACTCTGTGTTCTGTTGTCTACTGGTCTTTCGTTTAACTGCACTCTGGATCGTGTCGCATGTCTGAAAGTTATTCTGCTGATAATATACTGATTTCGTATTGCAACCTCGTCGTATTGAGTTATTGTTCAAACAAGATCAAGAATATAACAATAGTTATTTCTGCGACGAACATATATCATGGAATCGGGTATTTTGAAGCTTCTAGAAGAGCAGCAGGAAATGATGGCGGAACAACGCGCCGAGCGTAAAGAAGAGCTGGAGCAGCAGAATGCTCGACACAGAGAAGATATGAAACAACAAGCGAAGCAGCAAGAGATTATGGCGCAACAACAAGCGAAGCAGCAAGNGATGATGGAGCAACAGCAAGTAAAGCATGATGAGGCAATGGCAAAAGTCATGACAGAGATGGCCCAATTGACGCAGAGGTTGAATCCCAGGGCGTCAACATCTCAAGCAGCCGCTCCCAAGTTTGATTCGTTCGCAAAATCAAAAGAGAAGTGGGGCCAATATTTGCATCCATCACCTAGCAATTTACGGCATTTCCAACATGGAGAAAAAAAGAGCGTGTCTACTCTCATGGGTCGGACCTGAAACGTACTCGCTCCTACGTAATTTGTTTGGTGCTACTGATGTCAGTGCGCAATCCTTCGACGCGTTGACTGAGAAGTTGTCTACACACTTCNAAGGACTCNATTCATGTGCANGCAGCCAGGTACGAATNTTACAANTGNAAAATGCAANCGGGACAATCGTANGCNGATTGGATCGCNACTCTACGCGGAATCTCCAAGGATTGCAACTTCATATGCTCAAGAGATGGCTTTGATCAGAGCTATACGTTGATGAGCTAATGCGCGATCTCATCATTAAAGAGACGCTGCACGCGGATGTGAGACGGCATTGTCTAACACAGGGGTCACCAACCTTTGCAACCGAGGGCTACTTCTGCGTAGCAATCGAAGCGGCGGGCTATTTACTCCCGCCGTTTATCCGTACCACAGTGAATTTCCAATTTGATGACATAGCACTGGGCAGGACTGGACATCATGTTATCTGATTCTATAGCAGTCGGTGGAAAGCCTGGCATCGTATGATATCAACTAGTGCGCCGTACTCCGGCATGTAACTTGACACTGCAATTCTGATTGAGTATTGGCGATGTGCATTAATTAAGCGTGTTTTGTGTATGTTTTTGATGAATTTCACGTCCNATAAAGCTGATTCACAACNATAAGTTGAACCNTAGACGCTTGTAACCTTNATAGCTGCTGCGCATACACCACTCTNNTGTTCCGTATCAACCAGGCACCAAACNTTTGCTGCAGACTGAGGTGTGGGTCATTTTGCAGTGCTACAATTTCAATCTCCAACTGTTCAGCNTCCAGAAATGACAAAAGATTTCATTATACCAGTGTAACAGAAACAAGCTGTGTCAAAAGATGCAATACGTAGTGGATGTACAGATATTAAAATATGCTAGTACTTCACGGCTATCTGACTCCGAATAGTAATATCGTTTACTACTTTGGCATTGCCCTGGACCGTCCAGCGTGAGCGAAGTCGTCGGGCCTTCAAGGCTGACGGCTATGACTTGCCAAGATGTCACAAACGGGTTCGGGACTTCGTGATCGGACACAGCAAACAAATCCGATCGGACTCAGCAAAAAAATTCGTAAGTGTGTGGAAGAAGAGGTTATGGCAATGTAATGTAGTGATGGACGTTTTTCAATCACGTTGGACAAATCAACTCCTACACGAAACAAGCGTACATGAATTTAAACGCTCATTATCCGGGTNGCTTATCTATCGCTGGGTTTCATTCGTATTCACGGGAGCATGTTTTTGTTTCAATATTACAAGGAATAAATGTTGTTTTTGTAGCTTGTATGTGCATATTGCTACTTTGCTAATCCCGGGAAATCCCTGGATTGAAGAGCCAAAATCCCGTGAAATCCCCATCCAGGGATTTGAAATTCAATCCCGAAGTCCCAACCCTAAGACGTCGAGCTATCATAACGGAACGGTTCCCGTAATTTCAAGAAGACCGTTGATTGCATTCCCTCATGTAGCCTGTATAGGCAATGCGCCGTATATTCAATTTTATCGCATACATCTTATTACAAATTGTAATTGAAGATATTTTTCGGTGTTTATACATGTAAGTTACATGTTAGTGTGTTTTAAACAATAATAGCTGAATCAATCAATCTATATATATTTAAAAGCTCACTGCTAATAATCTGACGAATATTGGTAAATGCTGCTATTCCATCCATTTTAGAATGGGCTCGCAGGCTACTCATCTAGTCCTCGCGGGCTACCTGGGGCCCGCGGGCACCGGGTTGGTGACCCCTGGTCTAACACAAACCTATCCACCCCTCGACGACGTTCTCAAAGTAGCCACAACACACGTGAGAACACTGGAAACCGATAGGGTTATCCAGGGCGAGAGTAGCGGTAAAGACACTTCCATCGTCAACAAAATGACGGGAAGTTATCAGAAGGGGAGAAAACCTTCCAAATCCGCCCAAGGCAACTTCCCGGAAAGACTGAAATCCTGCAGCCACTGTTTCATCGATCGCCAGAGAAAAGAATGTCAATATCGACATGCAGTATGTCAGAAATGTGGTCGTAAATGTCACATCAAACCTATGTGCATGTCTAGCAAACCTATCACGCAACTGGTCAAATCCGTCAATTTCTGCTCAGTGCCGCTCCTCTCCTTCGACATCGATCAACTATATCGACGCGTAGGAAACCAGCTCCGGATCAACTCCAGCATCAGCGGCATTCCGTTGCCGACACAGTGGGACACTGGTGCACCCTCCGCCGTGGTGGGATTGACTGGGTACAAAAATTTGGGCTCTCTGAAACTCTCAACAAACCATGGCTATTTCGTAGCGTATGGCAACGAGCCACTGAGAGTGAAAGGTATTTGCACAGTAACTGTGCAGGTGGGTTCGGAAGTTCGAGTTGACTTAAAATTGGTAGTTCTCGACGAACACCGTGGGNAAAACATTTTTGGTCTCGATTGGAGCGATGCTTTCTCCATGACCNCTAAGGGAACGTCTGCTTTGGATGCAATTTCCTCGCAGATGGTCAAGTNGCAATCATGTAATACTNTTGACATTTCTGATTCGAACGACAAATTGGTATCTTTTCAGTCCAAATTTCCCTCCGTTTTCTCTAATGTATTAGGACGATGCACCAAGACAAAGGTGACAATTCACTTGAAACCTAATGCCAAGCCCGTATTCAACAAGCCACGCCCTTTGCCTTTCGCAAGGCAAATCGCTGTTCAAACCGAATTGGATAGATTAGTCAATCAAGGTATCCTCGAACCAATCAATTACAGTGATTGGGCAGCACCAATTGTTGCCGTCACTAAATCAAATGGATCAGTACGCATTTGTGGTGACTTCAAAGCATTGAATCAACAAATTCAGATAGATCAACATCCCCTGCCCTCCTTGGATGAAATCCTTCACAAGTTACAGGGTGGTTGTATTTTCACGAAAATTGATCTTGCCGATGCTTATTTTCAGCTAGAATTAGATGATGATGCGAAGAATTTGTGTGTCATCAACACGCAATTCGGTCTATTCCGTTATCGACGCATGTGTTTCGGAGTCGCATCTNGTCCCGCAAATTTTCAACGCTGTATTGATGCCATGATCGCCGGCTTACCCGGTGTTGCTAGTTTTACCGAGGACATAATCGTTACTGGCATTGATGAACGCGATCATTTTCGCAACTTATCGCTACACTTTGAGCGCCTCACCGAGTACGGTTTCACCGTCAACTTCGCGAAATGTGAATTTTTCCAAAGTAGTATCGATTACCTTGGTCATATAATCGACACGGACGGCAAACGCCCGTCTCACAAATCCGTTGAAGCAATCAAACAGTTGTCTAAACCAGTGCTCTTCAACCTTTTTCGACGTGGTACACCCTTTTAAAGTTTGCTCAAAACTCGTACACCCCTGTTCATTAGGGGTCTGCAAAAATGACTTTTTTTCTCAAATCGTACTGGCTTCTATAAGCCTACACACCAAATTTGGTTGAATTCCAACCAGTAAAAGCGGAGCTATTGCCGTCAAAAAATTGGATTTGATAAAATAGTATTTGGTCACAGAGTCTACTCGCAGCCAGTTAGGCCGCCGCCACGCAAATTAGAATTTATTTCGTGTCAGCCCCAAAACCGAATGCCATCACGAACGATAATCAACCTAGATGTAACAGTATTGGGGAGAGAGTAGGTAAAGCTACTGCTGCAGAAGCGGTAATTCAGATCAGCGATGATAGCAGGCGCACCAGACTGCGTATCAGGCCTGCCCCACACCATACACAGTTGATAGTAGCACAGGGGCTGCAAGAGATGTCAGTAACCTCAGATCGTATGCCGCTATACTATTGTCGCTAATTTGCATCACTAATAACAAAATACTAAATTGCAAATGTATGGCAAAATATTGGACTTGGACATAAAATCGGTATTTTAAAACAAAAGGGTTTCGATTTCAACATGGAAGCTGTTTCGACCCTGGCTGGCTACGTCACTGCATTTATGTGCATTGCGGTATTTATTAACGTCGGGCAGGAAGTACCGATTCAAGAAGTCTGAGCTATCGCGGCGGTTTCCCAAAAATTCACTAAAAGACAAATGACTAGCTGAACACATGTTTGTTAACTGCATACTGTCCAACACCAAACGGAAGACGGAGCCATTGGTTTATTGCCGACTGCTAAATGAATAGGAGAAATATTTGCTTATGACATCACAATCAAGCGGTGTACAGTATTACGCTTGAGATAACATCGTGCCATGTTGCTCAATAACCTGTGCCGTGCGTCAACCTGTACTCACCCATAAACCTGCCTTTGTGATAGTTAGCCATCGGCTCATTGTAATTCGGATCTGGTACACCCCTGTACACCCCATCCGAGTCGTACACCCTTTGCAAATTCTGGTACACCCTAGGGTTTACGACAACCCCGGTTGAAGAGCACTGGTCTAAACCTCAGGATATTCGCCAGCTACAGGCACCCCTGGGCAAAGTCAATTATTATCGCGCGTTTATTCCTAATTTCACGAATAAAGCCGCTGCCTTGTACCGTCTTCTTCAAAAAGACGCGGAATTCATTTGGAATGCGGACTGTGACGCAGCTTTTCGCATTCTCAAAAACGCCGTAATCGACGCTACGCAGTTAGCTCATTATGATGTAAACAAGCAGTTCATTTTGTCAACGGATGCTTCTCAATTCGGAATCGGCGCTGTCCTCTCAATCGAGCACAATGGCGAAGAGAGACCGATCACGCACGCGTCGAAAACGCTTTCCGATTGGCAAAAATCGTACTCTCAAATCGAGAAGGAAGCTCTGACAATCATTTCCGAAGTCACTAAATTTCGTCAATTCCTGTATGGTAGAAAATTTACGCTCATAACGGACCACAAACCGCTTTTAGCGATTTTCTCGCCAGACAAGAAAATTCCCGTGATTACAGCGCAACGCTTACAGCGATGGGCACTAACGCTCATGGCTTACCAATACATATTCGCTAACCGACGGTTTATCTCGCCTACCAAAGGGTCCAGACCCTGAGTTTGACGAACTGGAAATTCGTGAGAACGCGGATATCGTTCACGCTATTTATATGGCATTCGATGGCTTGCCGTTAACTCGCAATGAAATTCGCGACGCGACGCTGAAGGACAAAACCATGAAACTAGTAAAATTATCAGTCACTCATGGTAATTGGAATCCAAAGACGCACATTGGTGATTTTTCTTGGTTTTCGACTCGGAAACATTCGCTTTCTCTGCACGAAGACATGGTCATGCTCAATATTGATGGTTTTCAGCGCGCAGTAATTCCGCAGTCACTTCGCTCGCGAGTCTTATCATTGTTGCGCGAAGGACATTGGGGTATCGCGAAAATGAAGCAGATAGCTCGACGTTACATCGCATGGCCTTATATTAATCGCGACATTGCAAATCTCGTTTAGAGTTGCGACGCTTGCCGTAAGATAATGAAAGCACCTGATCGTCAATATCGCGAATGGCCCAAAACTTCTGAAAGCTTTGAACGAATTCACTTGGATTTCGCAGGTCCAATAAACAATAAAATGTTTCTTGTCATCGTCAATGCGCAATGCGCATTCGAAATATCCTTTCGTTAAAGTAATGAATGTCGGTTCTACCACAACCTTGTGTGTGGTCAACGCTTTGAGGGAAGTCTTCTCTATCGAAGGCTTGCCCATACCAATTGTCACGGATGGCGGGCCGCAATTCACATCAAATGAATTCGATACGTTTTTTTTTCTAATTTGGCAATCAGCCATATCGTATCACCGTCTTTTCACCCTGCCACGAACGGGGAAGCGGAGCGGTTCGTCCATGCTTTAAAAGCTGGCTTAATAAAAAATTGCGACGGGGAAAAAGATCTCAACTTCGCGCTCCAAACACTTCTCGCTACGTACCGATGTGCACCGCATCCGGGCATCGACTGGAAAACGCCTGCGGAGATTTTACATGGTCGACAGCCGCGCAATTTGTTAAGTTTGTGCTCGCCCTTCGACAAATTGAAACCCGTTACGCCTGGACAATCAGTCACTCATTTTGAGATTGGTTCCTCGGTTTACGCTCGCAGTTACCGAAGCGGACCAAAGTGGGTTGCTGGCGTGGTGACAGAAATACCGGGGCATGTTGTGTACATTATAAAAACAGATCATGGGTATTGGAGGAGGCACAAAAATCAACTCCAACCACACTTGATTTCCACAAGTAATGATGCAGCCACACAGGAAGTTGCGCAGCCTCAACAGTCGCAAGCTGAGCAACCATTGGTTCGTAATAGGGCACAACGGCCTGCAGCTAGTCCTGCTCTTACGTCGGGTAGATGTTACCCCGTTAGAAATAGGAGACAAACGGATTTCTATCGGCCAACATGAATCGCCCTACACCCTTGAACTTACAGTGGAGGACTGTTATGTTCGTGCATTTACGTTGGTATCGTTTCACTCTTATTTTTATAGGACAGTGGTTCCCAACGTGGGCGATATCGACGCACGACGCACGACGCACAATGACATTTGAAGTTAGAGGCCATGTAACATGCAGAGGTGGTCAAAGTAGTCACCGTCGCTACTCAAGTAGAAGTAGAAGTAACGCCGGAATTTCTACTCAAGTAGAAGTAGAAGTGGTGGTTAACAAGTAAGTAAGTAAGTAGCTATTCTACGCTTATTTTTGCCTACAAAACTGAAAACTGTCAAGTAGAAGTAGAAGTAGCCTAAAATCATAACTACTTAAAAAGTAGTTTGAGTTGGCAAAATCTACTTCAAGTACTTCAAAAAGTAGAAGTACTTCGTTACTGACCACCTCTGGTAACATGCGACTCCGAGAAGTGTGCCAGGACGATCAGCAGCGAGAAGGCCTTGGTCGAAAAGGAATCCCCTTGCGCTGACCGAAAACTTCGATATATATACAATATACATATATGCGCCTCAATGGCTGGCGTCGAATGTTCCTGTCCTGGCGACCTTAACCCTACAGGACAAATGCTATCCCGGAAGGAAAAAATAATTTGCTAGAAGGCTACAGAAATACCAATGTGAAATCATGTACGTCTTTTAGTTTGGTACGTTTGACGATTTCCATATCTTCTGACATAGCAGATGTAGCAGGTCACGAAATAGCGTCATGTAACGGAGTCAATATAACAACGATTCCGCCCAAAGATGTTCAATTATTATTTAGGGGTTCGACCTTTTCTAGCACACCACACTCAGATATACCGGTAAATCTGATTACGCGAGCAGAAAGATGATAGAAAATTGATAGCAATATATATGCAATTCCCGACCATATTGACCGATTCAAACATGAATGATATAAGCCTAAGTTTGTCGCGCTTCGCGCCTTTAGACGAAATACGGTAACTCACCAAACAGTACATTAAATAGGGTATAGCTGATATGTACCAACAAAAGGCCCACTGGCTGAGGGGGTCAGGGGATTTGGGGGAGTGACGAAGTGCTGTTTTTAGTTTCCCAATTTGGGGGGCGATGATCGGTATGGAGCTTCAAAAGGGGGCGATGAGCCGAAAAAGGTTGGGAACCACTGGTCTAGGATTAGTAATTACCGCCAATCATTATTTCCTCGTGTGTCGTGCTTCGTATTTATACCCTGTGTTCTGTTGTCTACTGGTCTTTCGTCTAACTGCACTCTGGATCGTGCCGCCTGTCTGAAAGTTATTCTGCTGTAATATATACTGATTTCGTATTGCAACCTCGTCGTATTGAGTTATTGTTCAAACACGATCAAGAATATAACAGTAACGCCTTTAATTTCTGGAAATAAAGCTACACAATATGGCATTTTACGGCCCACCATATTTCTTATTAACGTTTTCAAATCGCGCAAAGTGTTTACACCGTATCCTGTAAAACTTTTCCGTATTGCTCTTCGACTAAGCTGCGGGCCTTACTGCACAAATTTAACCCTATGTGTATGTACACAGTAATACAGTATAAGAATTTGTTGAATCGTTTGATATTGAAATATTGTACAATACAACCACCTGGAGGTAAAACTTCTGTGCGATTTATGCGCTCAGCGTCAATTACTACAGTGTAGCGCATCTTCATTTCATTTATGACGCATTAGTACGGTATATGTTATTGCGCTGTCTGCCTACATATGACTATATGAAACGAACAATTGAGATTCCGCTCAATTAGGTAGAACGGTAATGGAATTAAAGTGTTCGAATGGACTATATGTCATTTCTCCTAATAGTAGATTCTCGGTAATAATATTAACTATAATACACAATTATGCACACTTTCGACTCAACAGGTTGTACCAACACATCCAACGTATTGCGTATGCTCATTGCTTCAATACAGACAGAGAGTCAGCGCGTGTTATTGGAAGCGGGATACATATATTTTTAATTTTGAACGTCAGAAATATATCCATAATTGTATTTTACAGTTGTCCAATATATGTTATTCACGGGCCTAGCAAACGACGCTGTGGTCGCCACATGCAAAACGATTACAACTGATAGACACTGAGGTACATATATAGGGGAGATGTCGTACCGATGAATCAATGGGACCGAAAATACTTGAAAAATTCTTCATGATAATTCGATGATTACACTCCGTGAATTCGTCTACAATTGCATGCAATTCGAGCTGCGTGAGTTATGGGGTCTGTGGCGAATGATTTACGTTTTAGGGGGTGTAAAGTAAATTTTGACCGATATTTGCATTTTTATGTATCACCTTTCAGACTATCAAACCCGCCATAATTTTTGAAGTGAAGTATAGGGCTTGTATCAGGGTATATAATGGCACATATTTTTCGAATCAATACCATCCTCGTGTGGACTATTTTCAAGTCAATTGAAATATTTATGGGGTGAGGGACCTATGGTATCACAGACAAATCAAGCAAAATAGATGGGCCAATTAATCACTTAACAACAGAATCTCGCCTACATATATATAGGCTGTGAATCATAGTTACCTCTGGTGTTTTATCGCTATTAAAATATATTTGAAAGTCAAATTGTAGATTTGCTGGTAATATTACGTGGCATTAATTTTGTAAGTTTAGGCGTAAATCAAAACATGATTTTATGCCAACATTTTAGTTGATATAATCTATTTTATTATTGAAGGTCGCAACGAAGCATTCTTCATTGGCTTGCTGTAGCTTAGCTTATAGTACACAACAAAACCAATTCGAGTTTCAGAGCGCGTGTCTCATAGGTCCCATGGTCGTGTGCCTTTGGACCCACTGGGTGGGAACCGACGGGACGATCGAGCAATAAATTTTAAACGTTTATAAATATTTTTTGAAAAGGCTGATATTCATGTAAATGTCCACGATAGGTAGGGCTTGTATCGAAGTGTTGAGACAGCAAAACATCTGCTATTCTCGGCTGAAGATTTGAGGGCCAGAGATCATATTGCAATTTTTGATCCATCCATATCACATCTCCCCTAACTCGTGACGGACCTACCTATCCGTTATTTGAGTGTGAATGTTATACGATTATCTGCCTCAATCCGGAGACGTTACTTACCTTTACTTTTCAGTCTAAAGTACATGTCGTCATCCTCTCCACCCCATCCCCAATAAAGATTCGAAAACCCATTGATGTTCCGGAACTGAGCCGCATTGAGCATGGAAACGCCCCCGAAACCCTTCACTAGCGGAAGCGTAACTTCTTTTTTTATCGGCCAGTATTGAGCCAGCGTTCCATAAATTGTAGGTTCTGACAAATATATGTAGTGAAAAATCATTTAAGGTTGACAGCATCTTTTATTTTTATTTGAGAGGGAGTCTTCGGCGAAAACTAGGGCCAGACCGATCGGTCTGCCATTAATATGGAGTAGACATTACTTTTTGAAAGATATATTGGCACGAGCCTAAAGGTCATAAACTCATCGGCAATTTACGGGACGTTTCATCACGGTAGTAGAGAATCAGAGAACTACAAACCAATGATACATTTTCTATAGTTTACAGGCACAAGTGGGTAAAATAGTCGTCGTTGGTGCTCAGGCATAAAATAGAACAGTAACGTCAATTTCTACTCGAGCACAAGCATAAACGGCGGTTTCCAAGCGAGTAAAAACATACGTATTCAAGTTTTAGGTTGAAATCATAACCACGTAAGTAGGCTAACAACCGCGACTAGGTAAAACCTACTTCAGCACTTAGAAAATTAGAAGCACCTCGTTAACGGCAATATCAGCTTTCAGGTCTCTTGATGCAGCAATTGCAGTTAATTTCATGTCTAAACATTTTTATTACAAATTTGCTCCATGCTCTTTGAAAATGCCTCCTAAGCTAGTTCCCAGATTTTTTATAAATATAGGCTGAATATATCGGGGTTACCGGTGAAGTTGCAAGATATCTGTATCGGCTCAAAATTATCACATCGGTAGGATTCTAGCGAAAACAACAGTCTGTTGAATCGCTTCGATAGCAATAGCGGAATACCGATGGACGACGCCATATTTCAGCATTTGAAATTCAACAACAAAATAGCATTCGTTCTTAGCGTAACTGTATTGTGGGACCTCCATGTTCTCGTGACAGTGGTCCTGTAATATAATTTGTTCGCAGGCCAAAATATTTGAAACAGCCGATTTGAAGAATGTGTCATTGCTAAATGTAAAAAACATAATAGTACATTCACCAATATTAATTTGTTTGGAAATTTTGATATCGTGCTATTTTGCTACCCGGGATCCTCGAAACTATCGCCAATCCATACCCACAAAAGTCACATTTTAAATCGCGTGATTTGTGCTAAGGTTGTCAACGATGCCAGCCACGGATTCGCGCAACAAATTGACTTTGTATTTACTATTATCTAAGATTCATTGAATTTTCTGAAGAGACGAATAGCGAATACGAATTTGAAACTGACATCATTCCTCTGGACCAGACCTGGGCAAAGTGCGGCCCGCGGGCCAAATGCGGCCCGCGAAGCTATTCTGTGAGGCCCGCGAAAGGTTTCTTCGAATTCAAAACATAAAACTTGCTTTTTGAATGACAAAAACCATAGGTTGTATCAAATGAACAGGAAATTCGTTCACCTTGAAGCCCGTTCATTAATATGCCACCGTTACGCTGCCTACGTACCTGGCATGCGTAATCCAGATTCAAAATAAAGGCAATGTGGCAAAGTATGAGTAGCAATTGAAATCACAAAAAATTACTCTTTTCATAGTTTATTTCAAACCTTCCTCGTGGCCAATGTCACATTACGCGGTATACGGTATTGTGTTTCAATTTGTTACGAATTCTCGTAAGACAAGTCGATTAGTGCTCGCAATTACTATGGCTCTGTCATATCCATCACACATGAAAGAATAATAGGCATGCCAAAAAAGAAAGCTGAAAACTGAAATTCAAAGAAGGTTTAGAATTTAGAGCACTAAATATTCGTATACTGGAGTCAGGGGTAAACCCATCTTTTGCGTTTTTGTCGAGCATGTCGCAGAGATCAGAAATTTTATTTGAGGTCGTTCTTATGACAAAAATACGAAACACTCGGTCAAGAGAGGGCGAAGTTCAGAAAAACTGCAAGCTTCTCACAACATAAAAGCTATTTAGCTGCACACTGCTCGGATGGCAGCGACCAAGAACATACAAGCTTTCTACCATTGCATATTCATTTCAGTACAGTGGTCCTCGAACTGGGAGACGTGAAAGCGTCAAAAAGGTTGCGCGAAGCCCAATTTTATCGGAAAAAAAATTCGCGCCTCGCGCGATATGCTGGGCTTATAGCTGTCGCTCTGTGTATTGTCCGACTTTGATATTTCATAATTCGCTCATCAACAGCCATAATATCCAATGCCATCAAACTATCCGTTGGGAATGCTAGCATTCTGGTTGCATTTTGTCATATCATGATAAGGGGGCTCAAAATTGTTCACTATCATGAAGGGGGACGTGCCTAAAATATTTTGAGAACCACTGCTTCAGAGTCTTCATAAAAGATCGTGAATAGGGGTCTGAAGAGAACTAAAATGTATCATGTTTAACATTGTTTCGAATCATGACAGCAAATAGATATTTTTTAATTAACCGTCACTTTCTCATTCTCTAATATCAACACATTCAAAGAGCAGCATTTATTAAAAATGTGATTTAGAAATACAATTAAAATACGCTGGAGAATATAGCTAAAAATTTCACTCGGCGCGTTAACGTTTTTATTTTTTCTCATTTGGCCCGCGGAGGAAAATAATTGCTCACCCCTGCTCTGGACGAAGATTACCTAGCCGATTATATTTGCGTAACAAGAGAATATTATCTTAACAATGATATCGTTGCGAATGATTAAACCCAAGAAATGAATTACGTTTAGTAGAAGCCATACAACAACGAAATAGACCCGGCCATAGAATGGATTCACAGTCAAAAAGTCACAACCTAGATGGGGTCGATATGACTAGATATAGATACATTATTGGGCTAATCTCACCTTCGTACTGATGACAATGCGATGTATAATTGAGTCGCGAGTACCCGAATTTCTGAACGTACATCGCTACTTGTCTTGGATTTTGCTCCTCGCACCAATATAAGCATCTNTCATCCTCTAACAATAAATCCACGTCTTGAAAAACGTAACAGTCGTACGCACCATCTGTAATACAATTGATAAGTCTTTCTCGTTTTATACTGCGAGCCAAATTTACACATATTAGGTATTCATGAATAGGTGTTGATATTCTGACTAGGTAAATTCCAGATCTAATTGCTAGGTGGTACATATTTGACGTTCTTCAATATGTACGGATTGTTTGTGTTGCATCCAGGAAACGATAGCGCATGGACTTTGGAATCAATACCGACAAGATATGGAATAACTGTTGAGAGTGAGGCAACACCAAATGAGCAAATATTATATTTTAAATATAAACCCGCTCATTGTATTGTCACGATTTCCTTTGATAAGAACATAGGCTATATATATTGCCGATTCTTACACATTAATTGTATGTCAGATGGACAAATCACCCACCTAAAAAACCAAAACAGGCGTAGTAAATTCTTGTGCCCAAGTTTCCAGTCCTTTAAATTTATTTAATTACCAATGATCATTTTTCAATTTCAATAACAGACATAAAAACGGGAAATTCATACAAATAAGTGAAATAATTATGATTCTCGATGACTTGACCATTTTTTCAGTCCACCTTCGCGGCAATGCCAGGAAAACCCGGTTTTTACTGAGAGTTTGTCAAATTTGCCAAACATTCTCTTTAAAAAGGACAGATGTTATTCTTATTATCCCCTGATCACTAGGCAGATTACGTTTTAACCTGAAAACGGACTGTTTTGCACTAGAAATCATAATTATGACATTTTCTGGCATTAAAAACTAAGTTTTGAGAAACTTTTTCGTTCAAGTATTTAATTTAAGCATTGTTGGGCATAACGTTAGACTTGTAGTACATTTCTGGTAGAAACTGTCTGTCATTACGAAGTAGCTTGACAATCATAGAGAAAAAAACGTCCATCAGCAGAAATTGTTTGCTTGCAGCAATGAATTTTATTGTATACTGTCGAAGTGATAGTACCGCACATGTTGCTTCATGCCAGCAATGTTTTTTACATCGACCTTTTTAGGCCGCAACCCAAATCTGTCTGAGTTTTGTTAACATATCGCGATCCACTTATACGTTGAGAACGACTATGCTATAAGAACCGATGTCGATCACGCAGTCAAGCTTTAGATTGAATTTTAGGTATTGGCGTCAGCAGGAAAAACTGCTGCCCACCGGCAAAAAAATTCACTCGTTTTAAGTGTGATGATCATCAACTTATTTGCTTCATTCGGTGGTTTTTTATTCACAATGAGTAAACAATGGGTCATCTCCAACCGTATTACTATAAAGTAGTAGAATTTGCAATGCCAACAACTAATCGCTCCAGTGATAACCATAATCACTTCCGCTATAACGCTTCACTTTTGATCGTATATTTACCTTTTTTGCTTCAGCAACACCGACATTCATGAGTTTTGCTCGGTTAAATAGCTNTCTCNTATNCACCTGTGTTATAGTAAATACCTTGTATTCGATTTCTTGTCGTTGCCATATTCGATGCATGTGCCCTAGCAAAGTTTTCAGGTGAGATTCTCTCCCACGCAAGGGAATTATGATAGCAACTTTATGACGGGGTTTGCAAGTAGATGGAGCGTATCTTCCACCCAGGTAAACGTGTCGATTCAAATTGGCAATGTCTTCCCAAGAATAATTTGAGAAATCTTGTACGTTGTTTAACTCCCCTTGTAGTTTAGGGGGAGTCGAAGCACACGGCTGGAGATTTGGTCCCGATGTCGAAGCCGCAATTTCACCTTCTTTATCCAAAAATCTAGGAAACCCGTCCAATATTATCATACAGGAAATCAATCCAAAGCAGATCATTATAAAAAATATTTGATCGCGGGCACCCACGATACGACGCACCATCATTGCGAAACAACTATGAAAAATGGTTTTAGTATCCATAGTGGAACCTGTAGATGACACAATGGTAACCAATCAGTCAGTCACTAAATATCAAAATTTTCTTTCTTGAAAAATAAAATCATTCCATTTATGTAGAAATAAACGAGCGTCCTGATATGTGAGATCGATGTTGGGATTTATCAGTAGCACTGAGTCCAAAAATGACATTACTTTTGCCAAATAGGCTCTATTTGTTGAGTTATTGCCACTTTCTACATATGCAATGACAAATAGTATGTGTGTGGGACTGTAGGCTACGGGTATCATAGGTTATCACGGGCTTCACGAAGTGAATATAGGCTTAGATTAGTTCATATCATCTCCCATTTAGCACCAGCATGTGCGTTGGAGTACAGTGATAAATCAATCGTTAGTTTCATCCTGAACATTGTCATTTATTTGGAGACTGTTTTCCGACAGATTAGGTCAATTACCCCCTACTTTGAGCTGCAGAAAGAGGTAAATGACACATATGACATATCCCATCCCCGGTGATTAGTGAGCTCAAATTTCACACGCTTTCCGGGCGCTTATTTATTATTTGCTACTGTCCTTTGCTCTAATTTTCAGAAATTTCAATTCATTGGTGTTTTAAGTATGTTAAAAAATTAGTGACATAGCTAGACGATGAAAATGTCGTAACGACCTATTTGTATTGCTATATATGTTACGAGAACACGCCGAAGATTAAGTAATTCAGTATGTGAAATGGCACCAAGTGCACTTACAAGGAGTACTTTGGGATGACGTTGCGAGATCAAGACAAACGCCCGGTACCGCAAACGGTTCACCAGCATTAGGATGAAACTTCGCGCTTATTGAGTCAAGGGAAATTCAAAATGATGTTATTTGCCAAATCTGATTTCGGATGATGCAACCATAGTGTCCTATATGGTGTCGACACAAGCAAATCTCACGGTTCAATGAAATTGTATCACGTCACAATTTCCATTTGGCTACAGGCAATTTGACTGTTATTTTTGACCGGCTTGCCGAGCAATAAATTTGATGAATCGGGTATCAATCTAAAGCTGACTCTGCACTGATTACGAAAATATAAATTTTATTCCACTCATGGCCCTGGAACCCCCACAATCAGCCCCAAATTATTCATTGTTTAGTAGATTGGCAGTGTGACGCAACAATGCTGTCTGACGAAACGAGAGAGTAACTCAAGAGCAAGGATGCGGTCGAGCGGCGAGAGTGGGATCAGCTGACGTCGCGACAATAGCTATGTGCAAACGCGTCGCAGAGAAACGCTGCGCTGTTGATACTTTTCCTATTTGCTTCGGTACAAGCGAGCACGCCTTATCAGCAGGCCTGTTTATTTTTGGATATTGGTTTTTATTTTTGGAGATTCTCCAAAAATAAGATTTGAAAACATCCAAAAATAAGCTTTTTTTTGGATGATGTTTTTCAAGTTTTTTAGTGAAATAAACGAGTCAGAGCACCGTAAATACTGTTGAAACAACCAGGGAACTCACAAAAACACACAAGAAACAGGATGTGTGTGTGAGAGGGGGTCTCCGAAGCGATAAAAGTACTTCCACTTACTGGATGGATCGGAGGCGTGGCGACAAGGGTTGAACAGGCGGCAGGGTATGAAATCGTGTGAGTGTGGTGCGGGCTGGACCTTATGGCGCAGGCCGAATACCGCCAGCTCTACTTCGTCCGCACACGGCAATGGGACTGCGAATGGCTATCTCAGACGGAAACAGAACTTGATCCGGGAGATGAAGAGTTTCTTGACACCGGTTGATTGTCAATTAGGAACGTGAGCACTTGGTTGACTGGACACGGTACCAAACTACTCGAGGTTATCAACGAGAAAAGTCCGGCCTGTGAACCTTCGTCGCAGTGGTGGATCCAACTGATCATCCTCGATCGCATGGTGAAAGAGCTGAGCACCACTGTCACGAAGCTTCGGGGACTTCTGAGA
>KE606382.1:4392-16182 GCA_000444245.1 Botryllus schlosseri | reverse complement strand
TGGCAGTCTCAGACTGAATATCCAATCAATTAACCAATAACGACGCATGCGCATTACGGTGTTCGTCATTCGACTTTCAGTACGACGTCACAACGGTATCAAAAATATGTAAAATATGTACCTTTTATGCATCCACAAACAATATAACGCCAGTTCTACACCACATTAAAGATGATTTTGTATTTTTTCGACCGTACCTATTTCGTTGCGCTTCCTGACAATGTTGTGGGTTGGTTACGACTTCACAGATATGTCATTTCCACTGGTGTCCGGTCAATACCGAGAAAACCATTACCGAGAATGCCATTACCGAGAATGGACACCATCGAGAATGGACATTACCGAGAATGGACACCACAGAGAATGGACATTACCGAGAATGGTCACCACCGACAATGGACATTACCGAGAATGCAATATATGCAATGCAGGCATGTTATGCATATGAACAGGTCGTATGTGTGCATCACTGCGTTGCCTTTGCCACATTCGGTATCGATGCTCAGGTATAAATTTCTCGACAACATCAGTCCCAGTAAGCTATATGGTTGACATTGGCCATTCTCGGTAATGTCCATTCTCGGTGGTGTCCATTCTCGGTAATGACCATTCTCGGTAATGTCCATTCTCGGTAATGGCATTCTCGGCAATGTCCATTCTCGGTAATGGTTTTCTCGGTATTGGTATAGAACCATTTCCACTGACGTGTATAGCTTTGTACAACACGTTTCGTATCCTGCGATACGACCAATCGAGGTTTCAAGGTTTCCACGCGGTGTCAATAATTCTTTTCATTTATCAATTAAATCAATCAATCAAAACTTAGAAAAATGTTAGGCAATTTGGCACAAAGGAGGGTGCGAAATACATAATTCGGATCAAATCAGTCATCAATTATCCAATCAGGACAAAGGAAACTAAATAGCACAGATGTCGATGGATGCGAAAATCGATTCCAAATACCCTGATTACACACGCATAAGTCACGTGACTATTTTGGCCTTCATCTCAACGAAGAATTGATTTATACAACATGATGTGATGTTTATAGCGGACGAAATAACATCACAACGACCAAAATCTCTTGAAATTCACTGTTTCCACGTATATTGCATATAACTTCCATTTAAAAGCGTGTGAAATCATTACCGTACGTCCTATACATGCATGATTTGCGTTCAAGTGTATTGTCCCACAACTGTATACTGGGATATGGTTCTGAAATCACTATACGCGCAAGGACCTAGCGAAAACACTGTTCCCTAGAACTTAGATCAGCTGGAAATCCAGTTACTTAATCATGTTATTCTGTCCGGAAACCGTACCCTTCTTCACGAATTGAATCGTAGCCTAAAACTCGAGGCTGCATAATTAGATAATATCGTTTCTCCCGTATTGTCATTGGATTACTGTATGGCATGAGAAAAATGAGTAGGCAAACAGATAAGAATAAACCAAATATTTGTTCCTGGAAGAGTCCTTGAATTCTGCACAGTAAAGAGTCTTTTCCTTCGCCAGTAACGCATTACTATGCAATCGTACTTTTAACAAAAATTACAGAAGACAAGGTAGTGGCTACGGCAGGTTCTGATCTCACCCTGCTGTGAACAGTCGAACTTTGACGGGAGCTAATGGAAATCAAGAAATATACGTATGTGATTCTTAAACACACACGATAAGCCTTGCTGAAAATTCAATGGTAAAAACTGAGAAGAACATTGTTTTGTTCTTTATGTAACATTTTAACATAAGGTTTTATTGAAACCCATTGTTACATGTTACACCCTGACCCTGACCCAAACACTACTACGAGGAAAAAAAATTATCGAAAGAAGATGGAGCTAATATTCTTAACACCAGTAACCCAGTGTTTCCAAAACTGTGTGCTGCGGCACATTAGTGTGACGTCACAGTTTCCCAGGTGTGCCACGAATAATATTGGTTTCAATACAACATCCATTGTAGCAGTATATTTATTAAACTCGAAGACTTTTCGGGTGCCTCTTTTCAAGAGTTATCGGCACACTGAAGGGATTTAAACAGATTCAAAAGCAAAACCAAAAAGGCAAAGTATGACGCAACAATCAAAATCGCAGACAAAATCACAGACCATGAAATTCGCATTGTATCAATGGCAACAATAACAAACTACGAAGTATACGGACATACGGTACTATAGTAGCAGCACAATTTGTAAATAAACAATTACACGTACGGAACAACACGCACTAATGAGAAATTTGTAGGTTATAAAGGAAATCTTTTTGTCTGCATAAAATAGGTTTGCTCAACTGAATAATAGTAGACTCCAACACTTTTCAATGAAACACCGACCTACCACGCGCAATGACAGACAAGGTTTTCGCTCAGATGCTGACCGATTGACGAAGCATATGCTTGGTAATCATCATAACAGTCTGTTTTTGCAGCCAATTTGCACTGACGTGTGAGCTCCGTGCGATCATTTGCGCATGTTTTTGACCGAATCAATTTTGGGATATGCTGCTTAATACGCTCAAACAATCTTTGAGATGTACGTCCTACATACCTACTATCACAGTGGCACTTGTATTGGTAAACAACATTACTTGCATCAAAGGCAGGAAGTACATCTTTTCGAGAGTTGGGTAACAAGGGTTTCGTCGTGTACACTACCTGCGTGTTAACGCTGTAGTAGCAACGGTGAACAGCTGATTTAATAAGCTTTTCAAATCGGCTAGACACGTTACCTAGTCAAGGTAGGTGTAAAAATGCCGGGCATTTTTCTGGGCCATATTTTGGAGCTGTATCCGATTTTTTCAATACCCTAGAGATGGAGCATTTTAATATGTGGTCCGGATAGCCATTTTTGGAGAGAATCAAGTGGATATCATCCAATTCGCGTGACAGTTTTTCCGGTGAGCAGAGGCGCAAGGCGCGATTAGCGAGAGATGAAATGAGGTTTAATTTACGCCGCTTCGGGCAGAATGAATCCCAACGAATATAATGACCAGTGAAAGTAGGTTTTCTGTACACCGACGTTAAAAACGTTTGTCCTGATCTCTCTACTAAGACGTCTAAAAAGGGAAGGGTAGCATCAGTTTCCTTTTTCATGGTAAATTGTAGAGCTGGATGGAGACAGTTCAATTTTTCGAAGAAATTATTACACTCTNGCTCATTTTTAAAGGCAACAAAGGTGTCATCGACATATCTAAAATAGAGGAGAGGCTTTGCGACGTTTTCAAACAATTTCTTTTCATGGTATCCCACGAATATATCGGCCAGACTAGGTCCCAACGGTNAACCCATCGCAATACCGTTNCATTGACGGAACATCGTGTCATTGAAGCTGAATTCAACGCTACTAGTAGCAGTTTGCAACAATTCAAGAAATATTCAAGAAAGATGTACTTCCTGCCTTTGCGAACTTCCTGCCCATGATCTTGATTGTTGCGTCATACTGTGCCTTTTTGGTTTTGCTTTTAAATCTGTTTAAATCCCTTCAGTGTGCCGATAACTCTTGAAAAGAGGCACCCGAAAAGTCTTCGAGTTTAATAAATATACTGCTACAATGGATGTTGTATTGATATCATATAGTAAATTATCATATATATATTGTTCCTTTAAGCTAATCTTACTGTTTGTTTGTTTGTTGTTGCTGTCATTAAACTCGGCATTATGTGTATCTTAGGGTTGCCATACGTCCGGAATTTCACTGTTCAAACTTGCGTCCGGGAGGAATTTCTAAAATATGTTTAGTGTCCGGAATTTTGAAGACTTGACGTAGGCTCATAATTTTTTCGTAAATTAACATGAAAACATTATTTTTGGGAATATTTATGCTGATGCATATTTTTCTTCGCGCTGCGCGCGATTTACTATCACATATATTGGTTTTAATATGGGGACTTCCACCCTCGCAAAAAGTGCAATAAAATATAAATAAAAACAACCTTAATTTACTGGAATAAGCCTAATTGTAATCGCAACATAGGAGAACATTATTCTCCTAGAGGTCGTAAAGGTCGTTTAAATGCTATATTCAATGATAGTGGTTCCAAACTTGGCGGTCGTTTGCCTTTTATTCTGGGGTTCGCGAATATGATGAACGTTATCAAAATAGCCCGTGAGTAAGTCTGGGCAAAGGTGCTGACTTCTTCTAGTAATCAGCTCGTCAAATTTTGATCCGCGCCACGGAACATTTTCAAATTGGAGATGGAGTCGTGACCATAAATGGTTGGAAACCACTGAATGTGGGGTGTTTATAACGCTCCGTGGTGCGCATCGGCTGATAAANAATCTTATGAATATGACTTACCGATGTACAATTACGCTCCCTGTATTTTTGAACTCATCATCCTCCGCCAGCTCTACCACTAACTCTGATCATGTGGGCGGAGAGTATAATAACTATAGTAGCTATATAGGAATATATGGAACAATCAATATTATTGACATAATTCATTCAAAAAATCTAACGACCAGATGCATATACAAACCAGAATTATATAGCAACCCTCCCCCCATCCCCCCAGAAGTTGCATCGATTAACCTATGATGGGCTAAAAATAATTGTTTATTTGGGTGGGAAGGGGCTGAAAAATGTGGTTTGGTTCCCGGTTAAACAACACATAGCCACATACATACTCCTGAACCGGATCGTGACCACCTCTGGTCTATGAGCAAAGCTTTGCTAGTGTGACGTCATAACTCATTTTGAAAACCTCTAGTGGGCGCTAAAGAGTGTCCGGAATTTGTGTCATAGAAATATGGTAACCCTAGTGCAGGGGTTCTCAACCCGCGGCCCGCAGAGGCTTTTTCTGTGGCCCGCGAGATCTTTCAATATGATCGCAATTACTACCGGCACAGTATTGTTGCATACGGTATCAATTTAGCTACTAAAGCTCTCTTATCGCTCCGTCTGTGTTTCGTTTGATTTATTCTCATTCTTCAATGTTTTCTGGTTTCTTGATATGGTCGAGTTTAGATTCTTATTTTTCTGAATAGGTCTTCGGACAGCTCCATCTCGAGTTACACATATCACCTGATCTTAGAAAAAAGCGTTGCTAGCTAGGTCTCAGGCTAAGCAATCCATATTTTGAGGCATTGTTGAGATTGCCGACGACGTTAAAAACGCATGGTTCAAAATTGCTTGGTATATCGCTAAACCCATGAAATCGGTTAGAAAAGGTGTTTCTCCAACAAAACGTTACTATACTGTGCGAATCTCCGCTGTTTCCGGAATTTAGCAGCAAGGACAACTTCACCTAACAAATTTCGAAGCTGCAGTTGTCTGATTCAACCGTGACAAGAAGAGTAACAGCAATTTCAGTTAATCTTTTGTCGCATGTTTTGAAACACGTTGCCCCGTAGACTACTTTAACCTAGCATTGGACAAAGTCTACGGACATTGCAACGCTAATTGTATTGGGGTATTCTATCAGAGTAAATATATTTGTACACGTAATGCTGGCTGGGCAAACGTGGGGAGAGCGGACTAGCAAACAACATCAACCTAACAAAGCTGACTTCTGTAACTATTGGTGCAGGGCATCAGCCATGGAAGGAAAGGAGAATGGTTGATTGGTTTGCTCAGAAATTACCCCGGACATGAGACTTCTTCTCATATCACTGAGAGCCCAAAGTGACAATGGCCTCTGTAAAGAAAAAGTTACCGTAGTTTTATACTTGCTCGCTCACGCATTGAAACAGAGAGTTCAGTTCTCTGGTGCAAGGGTTTGAAGGTGCACATACCGACTTGGGAACGAATGCAATGCACGCTCCATGAAGGGATTTACTTGTTCCGTCGGAAGATAACACAATCACTAGAAACAGCAACTGAAAGCTTACGAACGCTGTCCATTATGCTGTAGAATGCATACAAACTAAATGCTAGGCTATATTAGCCTAAATATAATAGTATAGTCCACAAATATACGGTAATATAATGTTCTGCGGCCCGCAGCGCTTTTTGCTGTTAAAATGCGGCCCGTTACGCAAGGAAAGTTGAGAACCCCTGCCCTCGACAGGGGTTAAACCCGCTCAGAGGCCAAACACCAGACGCCAAACGCCGCGCGGCGGCCGAATGTCTACACGGCGTTTGGCGGCTGAACTGTTGACGCTAGATGGCGTTTGGCGGCTACAGTTTTGAGACGCCGAGTAGCTATACGGCGTTTGGCGTCCGAAATGTGAGACGCCGTGTAGCTACTTGGCGTCTCAAAACTGTAGCCGCCAAACGCCATCTAGCGTCTAGGATGTTATTTGAGGGTAGTCACGCTCACGAAGGATTGCTAAAGGGTCGAAGTTGGGAGCTTTAACGCCGACAAACAAAAGATGTCTGCTACACTATGGTAGACGTCTTTCGATGCTTATGATTACCGAGTTTCCTTGCAGCAATGACAGCGATTGCTCTAGCTGAGGATTTGACACACCTCATTAGAATCATAAGAGTTCAAGAACTTAATTGTGGTCTCTGCGAAATCAAAACGTCAGAAAAGCTAGATGAGCATATCGAGGCGGTACACTGCTGGGCTCATCGTGTACCTCACGCTGTCGACAACGAAGTGCAAGGTGTGTAAATATTTTACCCGAGTATAGCCATGTTGCATTCCTCAGTGAAGAATCTCTACTTGATTGTGATTTAGGGGTAATTGACTGAGTGTTAAAAAGCTTGATATTATCATGGCTTTCGATTACTTGAAAACTGGAATTCATTTAAAATAAATTGATATATTCTGTATTAGTGTAATGTGTGTATATACTCTTTCAGATATCTGACGTTGAATCAAATATGGTTCTACTATGCGATCCAATGGGCCACGAGGATCGCTATGGGAATGTCTTGCAACAGTTTGAGTAAGTCGATGAGGTCGTATTCAAGAGACATATTTCATTTCTGTATTAATCCAGCGAATTTATACGAACGTACTCAAGAAGAGAATCAGCTGCAAGATATACAGGATTAATAAGGACCGGTGTTCAAAATGACGGATTTTATTGTGGAGTCCTTGCGTTGAAGGTTTGTGATGCGTTCATGTATTAAGATTTGAGAAAATTGATTTGCAAACTTTCATTTAATAGGCCGCCAAACTCTACTTGACCACTGGATCCCATATGGCAACCTTAATTTTAATCATTCTCGACGAGCTTGCGAAAGCTACCGCCAGCAGTTTGGTCAAATCTTGCTTGATGCGACGGGTATGTTGGTCCATGTCAGATGCAAACCACATTAAATACGTGCATGTTTTTCCTGCAGATGTGAAAGAATTGGGAGATTATTGCATTAAATGCAGTAGTCAAGACCACCCAAAAAAAGACATGAAATGGGTATGCAATTACGAGATTACATTTGTCAGGTATATTGATTCTAACTCGTTTCCAGGTTGCGTGTGACGGCTGTGGTCGATGGACACACGAGGACTGTTGCCCGGGACAGCAGATACCTGATCCTGATGATGATTTTTATTGCATGATATGTACTGTGTGAATTATTTCTTAACGACGTTTATACTGTGGTTCCACTGCTAATTTATCAATGTTTACTGTGGTTTGATTGCTTATTTCTCTGACTTTTACTGTGGTACCACTGCTTATTTCTTAATGACTTTTAACTGTTCCACTGCTCATTTCTTAATGACTTTTACCGCGGTTTCATTGCCTTCTGCTGTGGTTCCGTTGGCTATTTCATATTGTGGTATTGCAGTTTCATTACATACTGTATCTGCAGACTTGGGTCTGAAATTCATTGCTAGTGTACAAATATGGGGTGGTGACAGGGTTGTAACCAAGTCACTAGGTTTCAAGAAGTCAAGTCGAGTCGTATTCAATTCACCGGCGAGTCAAGTCCGAGAGCAATGGGTCGAGTACAAGTCATGGTGTTTACTGTTCCCCATCGAGTTCAGCTTCAGATCACTTCTGTGGAACTCGCGGGGGCGATATCGAAGGCCTCGGATAATTTTTATGTTTATTTTTTCCATTCTAAACATGGTTATTGTAACAGATAAAAGGCAGGTTTGGGCATATTTTTCATTTATCAGTCCTGATATACCATTCCTGAATAAGTCATACAATGAGTAAATCCCTTTTCAAGAAAATGACTCGAGTCATCAAAAAAATTGTGAGTCGAGTCATGACAAGCAATTGCTAATAAATAAATAAATACAGTCCATCCTCAAGATTACCGGATAACGACTGACCTATCGATCTCGCTTCCCATGACACGCCGCCCTATTCTTGTCGCTTTCTTTTTATCTATACTGTCTTCTTTACTTTAATTCAGTGTGCATGCCTCCTCTTTACATCGCCTAGGCCAAGGTGGGTGTCTGATTCCATAGAAAAATCCAAGTCGCTTCGACATCTTCCTGTCTATTCATTGTATCGCATTTTTGTGGTGTATTGAACTGATAAAATTGCTAATAAACCAATGATGATGATGATGGTGACTCGATTCATTGCAACCCTGGGCGGTGATACAATAATTTGATACAGCTGAACATGCAATAGATAATTTGGGATTCTGCCACCGCTTATTATGACAAAAATTTAACAATATGCAATCTTAGATATCATATAGTCGCGCCATGAAAGGATTTAGCCTCTGCTCAGTTACCAGACGCCAAACGCCGTATAGCTACTCGGCGTCTCAACATGACAGACGCCAAACGCCGTATAGCTACTCGGCGTCTCACCATATCAGACGCCAAACGCCGTATAGCTACTCGGCGTCTGAACATAACAGAGGCCAAACGCCGTATAGCTACTCGGCGTCTGAACATAACAGACGCCAAACGCCGTACAGACATTTGGCCGCCGCTCGGCGTTTGGCCTCTGAGCGGGTTTAACCCCTACTCCCTGCCCTAGTGTATCTGTATATATACAATTGTAGTTTGAACTATATTGCATTACTTTTTTATCAAACTATATTGCATTACTTTTTTATCACAACATCTATTGCAATATTATAGAATAGAAACGTGGAATAGCAACGACGGATTTTCAGCTTCGTTCCGCTTCGCTGAAGCTTTACTCAGACTTATTTTACGGCAGCTCTTGTACGATTTCAGGCAATCCAAAAGTTGTGTTCCAAAGCTCAGAATTTACTGAATCTGGTCTTGATCGAAAGCTACTATCGCACTGATTCCGAAATTATGAATCAAAATATGGTCAGGCCCCGTACTTGGATGAAAAATTACCCCCAACGTCTGAAATCTGCATTGTTCAGAACAATTGGATGACCGCAAAACAATGACGATAACAATGACTCATTGCAGCTCTTCGATTGTTCGGACAATGCCGATAATTCAGACTTGGAGGGCGAATTCTAAGTGGTTCAGTGCCTGATCATATTTTCATTTACATTTTCGGTGTCAGTGTAGCTTTCGATCAAGACCAGATTCAGTTAATTCTGCGCTCTGGAAGACGCCTTTTGGATTGTCAGAAATCCTACAGTAGCTGCCGTAAAATAAGTCTGAGTAAAGCTTCAGCGAAGCGGAACGAAGCAGCAAAATCGGTCGTTGCCATTCCACATTTACATTCTATAATGGAACAATTAAAAGGTCAGCAAGTGTCATGCGAATGCTATTTGTAGTTAGTTAGTCTGTCTGTGTATGTGTTGTGTAGGTTAGTCTGTCTGTGTATGTGTTGTGTAGGTTAGTCTTACTCGGCGCTTGCGTAATCTCTACCACGAAATCATAACGCTAGATACTAAGGATGCCCTGATGATTGATTCGTGGCAGAGGGACGATTCTTAGTTCGCGTACATTTTGTAAAATGATCATTGGAATGCAAAAATAAATAAAACATTTGTTACCACACTTCAAGTCACGGCTCACTGGCAAACCTCTCGCGGCACCTACACGTCAGAAAGCACGGCTGTCGGGAAATTCATGTGACCAATTGACCATCATGAAGTTACTTTTGACGTTGGAAAACGCCACTGTGGCGTCATGTTGATATTAAGTCGCCAGCAGCCCTTGCCCCACCAACCGATATTGTCACGAGCCGCCACTGTATTGAGACATTTACATTTGCCAGTATGTTTCTCATTTCGATAAACCGCCAGTTTTTTTTTGTTTTTGAAAATAAATTTCAAATTTCATTAGATAGTAGATACTGAGTCCACCTCCGTTTTTATGCTGAACTTCTATTGGTAGTGTTTCTTGCTGTACATTTATAATGGCTTCCACGTGCCATCAACCAGATATGAGAAGAGAAAGCGGTCAAGCACGAGTATGTTCATGCACAGTTGGGACGAGTATGTTCATGCACAGTTGGGTAAGACATGACGTCATACCTCGCTACTTTACACCATAGTGAACTATATGGTGTCGACGCAAGCAAATCTCACGCTTCAGTGAAATTGTATCACGTCACAATTTATATTTGGCTACAGGCAATTTGACGGTCATTTTTGACCGGCTTGCCGAGCATTAAATTTGGTAAAACGGGTATCAATCGAAAGCTGACTCTCCACTGATTACGAAAATATAAATTTTATTCCGCTCGTGTCCCTGGAACTCCCACAATCAGCCTCGAATTTTTCATTGTTATGGAGATTGGCATCGGGACGTAACAATGGTGTCTGGCTCTTTTTCTCTTGAGCTACTCTCTCGTTTCGCCAGACAGCATTGTTACGTCCTGAGCTACTCTCTCGTTTCGCCAGACAGCATGGTTGCGTCCCAATGCCAATCTCCATAACCATGAAAAATTCGAGGCTGATTGTGGGAGTTCCAGGGCCACGAGCGGAATAAAATTTATATTTTCGTAATCAGTGGAGAGTCAGCTTTCGATTGATACCCGTTTTACCAAATTTAATGCTCGGCAAGCCGGTCAAAAATGACCGTCAAATTGCCTGTAGCCAAATGGAAATTGTGACGTGATACAATTTCACTGAAGCGTGAGATTTGTCTGTGTCGACACCATATAGGACACTATGTTTACATGGAAGCATCATTATAATAAATACATACAGTAACCCACGTAACGGGTAGAGGATTCTTTGACACCTGCTTTTCGCATCATTCTCCTGGGAACTTCTTCACAGTCAACTTTAACATAGCACCAGATACATATCTGATGACTTTCAGGTCGTCGTCGGTTATTAATACTTTCTTATATTTTGAAACTCCCCAGTCACCAGCTTCTTTTATTGCTCTGGGAACAACCAGCTTGAGCACCTGCTTTATTTGGCTTTCCGCTAATTCCAAGCAAATGTAAGTTTTCTGCATGAGAGCAGAATACAAGCAATTACTACTAAATAAATACTGTCCATCCTCAAGATTACCGGATTACGACTGACCTATCGATCTCGCTTCCCATGACATGCCGCCCTATTTCCAGAGATGCCACTGAGATATTTTGGAAAAACACAGATCTGAGCACTAAAAAAACCCAGATCTTGTATTTCGCCTAAATTACCATAATTCGCCTGTAATGAATAAAAAGAAAGGTGCGTTAGTCCTTTTGCGTCAATGCAATACGGCCAAACCTAATATTAGACAAAGATTTGACGAGGACAATGCAATTCAACAGTCATTCATGAATGGTACAAAATTGCATACATCCGTTTAGCATACAATACATTTAGTTCAATTTGGAGAAAGCTTAAATGGCACAAATAATTATGCGACATGATCCAATTGCCTTCACTCAGAATCTTCGCCACTATCATCAACTCTCTGTCGCTTCAATCTTTCTTGATAACGGTGTCTACAAGCACCAGATGCAACATCCTTTACCAAATCTGGTTTAGGTGTCCAGTCGAAGCAGTTCTTCTGATGTCTCGATAAAGTCGTTTTGCCAACAGTCTGTTCC
>ATSW01015799.1:0-13992 GCA_000444245.1 Botryllus schlosseri | reverse complement strand
GGGGGGGGGGGGTGCAAGTCCAATGTTTATTTTTTGGGTGGAGGGGTGACGAAGTGCTGTTTCGGCCCTGAGTGAAGGTAAACCTAGACCTGAGCTGTCGTGAGCACTTTCTAATAACAAGAAGTTGCTGGAGCAGATTGTTTCTGGCGAATAGTATGGAATGTGATATACCACGGTTCTTATAAATACAAAGTATGTTCAAAAACGCTTTTTCATGCTAATCTAATTTTTCGACTGTCCTTATTTTTGGGTCTATGTCGATGGCAACCCTGCTTATATCATTGCCGATGATTAGCGGACTCAAATTTAACACGGTTCCCGATGCTTTTTAATAGTAGATACTGTCCCATGCTATCATTTTCAGAAATTTAAATTCATGGGTGTTTTAAGTAGGGGAGATGTGGTACCGATGGATCACTGGGACCGAAAATACTTTGAAAATTCTCTATGATAATTCCATGATTACACTCCGTGGACTTGTCTACAATTGCATGCTGGCAAAATCTTTCCTCACATACAAAAATATTCGACGTGCGCGAGCTATGGGGTCTCTCACAGATGTTTTTTGTTTTGGGGGGTGTAAACTAAATTTATATCGCCATATACATTTTTCTTTGTAACCTTTAACACGAACAAACCAGCAATCAATATCATTGTGTAGTGTAGGGCTTGTATTAGGCTATATAATGGCACCTATTATTTTTTCCGTACCTTCGTTGAGTGGAATCTTTTTCGATTCATGTATAAAATTCGTAGGGTGGGGACCGATGATACAATAGCCAAATCAAGCGAAATAATCAAGCATACTGATCATGAAACAAATAAACATGCCTACGTACAGTAAATCTGTATGTAATAATTGCATATGATGTTTTATCGCTATAACGAGGCATTTGGAAGTCATACTGTCGATTTTGGGGCAAAATGTATGTACCCTCAAATTTTTAAGTTCGTGCCTAAATCGAAACGTGATTTTATGACAACATTTGAGTTAATATTTATTCTATTTTTTGACGGTTGAGACAAAACATTCTTCTTTTGCTCGCTGTGGCTTAGATTATAATACTGAGCAAGAAAAGTTGTCACATCTGAGTTTTTTAGAGTATATGTCTCATAGGTCCCCGGGTCGTGTGCCATTGTACCCACCGGGTGGGGACCGATGATACGTTCGAGCAACAAATTTTGAACATCAATAAATATTTTTTGAAAAGACGGATATTCATGTATATGTGCGCGATAGGTAGAGCTTGTATCAAAGTGCTGAACCAGCAAAAGATCTGCTGTTTTCGGCTGAACATTTTGGGGCCAGCGATCATTTTCCAATTTTTGATCCATCGGTACCACATCTCCCCTACTACATGTGATGTAGCCCAGGGGTGATCAACACGCGGACCGCGAGGTCGTACTTTGCGGCCCGCGACCTGATTCGAAATTTCAGAAGAACGCTTAGTAAAGCATTTTGAAATGATGAAATTGATTTCAGTTGAAACATTTTGTTGTTGTTATTCAGAGTAAGCGATATTCTCATGTGCCCATCATCACTATTCCTCACTAGCTGATACGGCTTCGATGATTGTAATATCATTCCATTGAGGAAGAATGTGTTGACATAATTGGGCATATTGCCTTGAAGTGCAATGACCCACCGCTGCGCAGACCGAGTCGCTTACAAAACTACTTCGGGCTCCCAAAAAGACCAAGCTTTAAGGGGAGATAGTATTGCAGCAAGTACCGTGTCTAGCTAACCGCAATATCGATTCTTTAGTCCAGCGGTGGCGAATCTCCAGCAACAGAAGGAAAATTACGCGGCCGTCGACACGTATTTTGAATACAATGTGTTGGCGGCTGTTAATATGCAAATTGAATTTACGAAATGACTTCCTAATTAATGAGAGGTTAGAATTATTATTGAAATTTTCTTCGCGCTGTGCGTGTTTCAATTCGCGTTGGTTTTCGATATTTATATAACAGTGTCCTTGGTGATCTGAGCCCCGCCGTACAGATGTGGACTGCAGAGGAAAATGATGCGCCTCATAAATATATAGCAATTTGTAATCGTGTTCTCCTCACAACGAAGGAAATTTGTTTCTAGTAGGCCTACGTTGGACGAATCCAATATCTTCCCACTCTACCGACAATGCTGATGAGATGTCGACAAATAACAGCATGCAACAAAAGGGACTAAAAACAATTGGCCCACCAAAAGATGACGCACAGCATTATTAACTTCCCTAAATTTTCGAAGACACCGCCTGCATCAACTCTACCGATGAATTTGATCACATGGGCGGAGAAAGGATAAATATGTGATAGTAATATATGAAGCTTTACTGATATTAATGACGAAATTCACTCAAATACATGAAAATGTTTTCGCAATTTGTGCGACTAAAATACGAATCCTTATGTTATACATAACATGACAACTCACGATTTGCCCGTCGCCCATGTTAGCGTTGTACTGACGTAGAGTTATCAAANCGTGGCTGTTAAACAGCGCTGCCTATTTTAATCGCGATATTGAAGTCATGCGGCCCGCGGCCTCGACGAATTTTGAAAAGTGGCCCGCGTAGCCTATATGAAGTTTTTTGAGACATATCATTTAACCATTGTTAACCAATTTTAACCACAAGTTTTTTTTGTGTGTTGAATAAAATCTGCGACACAAGAGCGCAATGAATAGGAATGAACAACAAAAAATATGGTAGCAGATACGAGAGATTGGTACGCACGAGATTGCGAGCCACTGCTTCTATCTTCGGGTCTCTTCCATCCCCTGGCTGGCAATCAAACCCTTCACGATTCTCCCTATGTCAGGGATGGGCCGATGAACACGAGGGTGACTTTACCGGTGGCGTAATCGTAATATGTTCTCGTAATCGATTACATTCAAAAAATTCAAAGCAATCGTAATCACGCGACATGTCTAACGATCGATAGCGTCCCTTCCATAATTATAATAAAACTTCGAAGCGCTAAAGACGGAATATTCTGAAATCGAAAGGTGGGTGATATCGTAATAACGTCGTATAAGAACGGCCTCTTGCGCTTGTACATTAGGCAGTGAAGACGCACCATGATATTATGATAGATATCCAAAGCGTAAACTTTATCCGCCCAGAAGGTGGAATCGAACCACTCCGACGCTAGTCGGCTACAGGTTTGAAGCCTGCACTCCAGACCACTGAAGATCATCCAGGCATACAGCGGAGAAACGTATGTCTTATATATAGTATCGCAAAAGAACATTATCAACGTTTGTGGTTGTTGACAATATGACATGATAGGACGATAAGAATTAAAATAGGCCCTTGATTGGCAGAACTGCAATTCTCATGGGAAATCGCTAATTTCGTATTTTAGGGTGATTTGGGTGACTCTTACTGCTATAACATGAATCTCATTTATATATTCACAATCAATACATTCGGAGTGTCCTTCCATTATTTTACCGGTTTACCTAAATTTAAATCTTGAATAGGGCTGGACACAACGATTCGAGTGATAGAATCAAGCATCAATTTTCATGATTCGTGTCGAGAAGAGAGGGGAGTTTTTTCGGGTAGCGACAATATACGACGTTCACAATAAGAGGTAATTTATCACAAAACATTGGTGTAGATTAGTGGTTAAGTGGACCAGTGGGTGTCGGAGCCGCATTTCAAACTTCAGAGTACGTATGGAGTCTCATGAAAACACTCAGGCAGGCTACTTATTACGAAAATTTAAAGGTAGCTAGACTATCTCTGGATATCACCATCCATCAGTTAATTCAAAAACATGGACTGGACATAGACTTATGTAGATTCTATATCGGGTATTTTAACTGTGACAGACGCAGATTGGTGAGTGCTATATATTGAAATAATATGAAAATGCATATCATTAGTACAACATACTATTATGTCGCTATGTCACAGGTCTTCATACATTCCAGCCTTTAATAAACAAGTTTGCGGGGGATTGCACGTTGAGTAATCTCGGACTTGTTGAAATTTATATATGACTATGAGTTGGGTTGCATTTAAAACAAACGGTGTCTTAAAATACTGTGTTAAAAACATGTTTTGAACAATATTTTATACAAAAGCCGTTTTGTCAAACATTATATCATTATTATTACAGTGCATCATTATTATTGCAAGCTTGTTTTAATTTACTTTTTGTTTGTGTCGAAATGTATTCGTCACAGAGACGATATATAGAGGTATATTACTAGCAGAACTCAAGATATATCCTTGTTTGACGGGTATTAAAATGTGTTTGACGCTAGTCTGCAAGAATTCTCTTTCCCGGTTTTTAGAAGCGCCCTTGAACGGCTTTTGACATAATTAATATCCCTCATTTTAGCATTCATATACAGAAATTGACTGACTAATCATAAAAACAAACAACAACTGTCGTCTATGCATATTTGGAGATCAATCAGCACCGCAAGAAGGCTACATTGTGGTCGCATGCGGCTTCGAGATCCGCATTTGGGTATCCCTGGTGTAGATACTCGTTACCTACTGTGGGAGCCCGGAAACCTCCATCGGTTGTAACTCTACGACCAACATACTAAACATGCTGCGCAAGATTACGCATGTTCGTGGAAACGTCATTTCCGTTAGTTGATGATCGATCGGCGACATCGTCAAGAGAGTTTGACCTGCATGATATACGAAGAGAACCGTCAATGCCTATGTAGAATACCGAGCATGTAACTTTCTAACCGGTGTAAATGAAATTAAAGTCATAGTAGGAAGACTTCTTCAACGAACCAAATTCCATTTGCGCCAAGTACAGTTGCAACATATCATCTCTCTAGCCACGATGCGACGTTGAATGATGCATAAAAATATATTTCATTGACTGAGAATGCTCATCCGCTGGAAATTATATGGCACCTGACACTTGCGCTGATTATAACTAGATATCACATGTGGAAGTGCCAAGATGTTGTGAATTCAGTCACGGGTCTTAGCAATGCTTAATATGTACGACCCAGCACCGATATGATATCGACTCATAAAGAGCGGGGACGTGACGTCAGATCCGAACACCACGCCGACATACATATACTAATGCCAATATTGCCAAAAGTATCTCATGGATACTTTTATGATTGTAAATAATTTTCGGTCTTTCCGTAAATACCTCGGTTTATGCCGTTTTGAAACTGCTGTTTCGGAGTCCAGGAAGCCCAACGTCGATCACGTGATAACTTTCGCAACGAATGTATGCAGACTAGGGTGGTTCGAATTATTCTGTAATGAAATCACAAAGGCTTGAATAAGCAACTGCGCCAACGACAACTGCTGTAGACTCGGGCCAATCCAATCCCACGAAGCTTCTAAAAGCTAAGAACGATGTCATACTAGGGGAGAGAATCGGACAATTCAGCTTCTACGTGTGTCTAAGATCAATTAAATGCAAGCATTCCCTTCAGAGTCAAGTTTGAAAACTACGACGCCACACCAACTGCATGGCGGTGCATGAGAGTGTTAAGCGAGAACTATTTTTATCTACATAGAACACAAAGTTTGTGGCATCTTCATCTATCGTTGTCTGGCAATGGATATTGAGGATACGACCACGACAGAAAGATCTATCGATTGATGTAGTCATTTTTTGAGGTAGAATCACGATGTAACAAAGTACCAAGTCAAGGCGTTGTGTGGAGCTAAGTATATGGAACTATAGTCAGGATATAAATATTGAAAATATCGAGCCATAAATGGAATATTTGAATGAGCAACGCTTATGACTGTGTTAAGTGTCCACTAAGCCATAAAGGTTACCATAATTGTTTAATTTTACGACAGTTATTATCGAGCACGATGAACATTTTAGAGATATGCTTTAGCACTGTTACGACACCCGTTTATAATGATAAATATTGGAGCACTGCGCTGTGAATATGATAAAGCCTCAACTTAAAGTTGAAGGAAAAATGTAGAAATAAAAAGGGATGACGTAACAGAACAGCAATGACTAACGAAAAGTGGTTCGTACCGGACCGCGACAAACATCATAGACAAATACGCCTGGCTGAACGTCGTCCGTTGAGCGCCCGTACTGTAATCTTACATACCGTAACTATACCGCCGTGGTCCATAAGACCTTCAGCTAACAACGATCTAAAATTCATTCTCTGCATTGGTGGTATCCAGGAAATGCAAAGGGTTTCGAAACGATGACGCACGATATGGATACCGATACCACAAATATAAATGCATTGGAATTGTACCTTTTGTGAAAATCGTTTAGTTGTTGTCTGAGTACGGAATGTTTTTGAGGAAAATAACTCCTACCTAAATGTTTTTCACACCTTCAACCATAATTATAGACCAAATCATATTGCGAGCGCAGTGTCCTTTTAGCTCCATGTGAATGACAGTGACTAGATTGAGAATATTGTAAGGTTACCATATTTTTGTTGCTCAAATTTTCACTAGGGGCTCACTATTTTCCAAACTTCTGGTTCTGTGTTGATTGTGTTCTATAACTAAAATTGATGGACGCAATCACATTGAGCTCACGTTACTTCTACTTCTACTCGGGTACTGACGGTGTATACTTTGGCCACATCTTGGTAGCCTATCTGTTGAAACTCTTGAAAGCTTATTGAAACTATAAAATCAATCCCACCATGAGTTAATCCGTTTGTTTTTCACTATGTTTTATTNTGAATTATGTTAATATGGGAATATATGAAGCATATCTAAAGTGTGTAAGCCAGGGATTCTCAACCATGTGGCATGCGTGGCACGAGTGGTAAATGAGGTATTTCTAAGGAATACTCTACAGTTTCTTTTACATTCCGCAAATTACTGTGGAGTCTAACTACCGATATAAACATACTAGCTACTAGTCTACAAACTAATTGTCTAACACAGTGTTTCTCAACCGCCGGTCCGTGGCAAGTTTCCTGCCGGTCCGCCAGGTATATTCGAATTTTATATCTCATTCCAAAATGCCAGAAATCGGGCGATTATCCATTATTACGGATATAAAACATCTAATTTTACATTTATTTGAAAGTGTGCAACATATTTTTCGTAAGGTATCGCACTAGAGAGTTCATGGTCTGATTTGGGCGTGCGTCACAATAGTGCAATTGCAAAAAAATGTTCAAAAGTGACCTACATCTATAGTTTCGGACAAGGTATATCTGAAAGCTACGGAGACTTTACAAACGTTGAATTGCGACAATGCAATTAGCGATATCAGGCAATGAAATAGAGCCAATAGGAAATAAGCAAGTTGCATTTGTTTCAAAGGATACCGAACAATCACGATCAGGTTAGTGCATGGTCGCAGAACTGTGCGAGTATCGCATAGAACCGCGTATAAAGATATATTATCACAGAGNCATNATTAAATGTAGTTTCCAATGTTACATTTACGTTGTATGCATTTGTTTGTTTGTTTATTTTTGAGGTATTCAATGTGTTTGTCGATTACTGTGGTGATTTACACCAGGCCGATATTTTTCATTTTTTTNCCGACTTATAGTACNGCCCACTGCTAGGCTTTTTGTAAGACACCGCGGATGAGGTGGCGAGGAGGAGCCTAGATAAACCTTCAACACTTAGGTATAGGAATTCTGAAGTCGACCTCGGTCGGACTCGAACCCGCAACCCATTGTTGCAGCCGCGGATTATATTACTGTGTCATCTCGCCACTGTATGCATTTGTCGTAATCTGATTTAGGCGACTGTTGGTTTTTGAAGGCTCACCGNTCCGCAACATTTTTTTGAACTTTTACCCGTCCTCGAGGTTANAACGGTTGGGAACCCTGGTCTAACAGACTACTAAATCTGCAATGGACTCTCTTATGGTGTAAGTGTTGACGGATAGATCCCCAATACACCCGACTTGGCAATCTCAGCATTCCAATCTGATTATAATTTAGATCAGGAGTGGGCAATTATTTTCCACCGCGGTGCTAAATTACATTGTTAATAAATGCTGCTCAGTGNATGTGTTGATGTTAGGTAATGAGAAAGTGGCGGTTAATGAACAAAATATGTATTTGCCGTCATGATCCGAAACATGTTAAACATTATACATTTTCTTTCTTTTTAAACCCCTATCCACGTTCTTCTATTAAGACACTAGAACAGTGATTGTCAAACTTGTTTTAGGCACGCCCCGCTTCATGATAGTGAAACTGTTCGCGCCCAACCCCCTTATCGTGATATCACAAGAGCAACCACAATGCTAGCAACTCCGAAGGATTGTTTGATGGCATGGAAATAATGGTTGTTGATGAGATAATTCTTTAGTATCAAAGTCGGACAATACACAGAGCAATAACTACATTATAAGCTGGGGGTGAATCGCGTGGATCACGAAAAAAATTTCATTCAACTTCGGCTTCGCGCCTCCCTTCAGATGGTTACACGGCCCCCAGTTCGAGAACCACTGCACTGAAATGTATGCGGGATGGCACAAACATTGTCTTGGTCGCTGCATTCCGATCAGTGTGTAACTCAAATAGCCTTGATGTTGAGCGAAGTTTGCAGTTTTTTTGAAATTCGCCCGCCCTTGATCGAGTGTTTCGTATTTTTGTCTTAATTATTGAAATCCTTAATCTTGGCCACAAGCTCGGCAAAAACTGAAAGAACGGGTTTATACACCTAACTTCAGTATACAAATATTTAGCGCTCTAAATCTTCTTTGAATGTTAGCTTTCGGCTTTCTCTTTTTGACATGCCCGTTCATCCTGTATGGGTGATAGATATTAGATATGATAAGTCATATAGGAATCGCGAGCACTCATTGACTGGTTTTACGAATTAAGGATTTGAAAACGCCTCACGTAACAATTTGAAATACGTAGCGTATAATGCGTAATGTGACAATGACAACAAAGAAGGTTCAACCTGAACTATGGAAAGAGTGATTTCTTGTGAATTTAATTGTTACTCATACTTTGCCACATTGCCTTTATTTTGAATATGGATTACGCATGCGAGTTACGTAGGCAGCGTAATTGTGGCTTATTAATGAACAAACTTCAAAGTAAACGAATTTCCTGTTTAGTTGATACAACCCATGGTTTTAGTCCACTCATCAACATTCAAAAAGCAGGTTTAATGTTATGAATTCCAAGCAACCTTTCGCGGGCCGCATTTGGCCCGCGGGCCGCACTTTGCCCAGGTCTTATTTAGATTGAGGTGAATGCGCTTGTATAAAAGTAGTGAGTCTCGATAGACTTGAGTTACACTTCATAAACATCAGAAATCCTTTGAAAGTATGATTTACAGTGATTTTGGTATTTAAAGGGGCACTGTGCTCTAAAAATAATGTGGTCTTAAATTGACGCACATATCGGAAAATTTTTTTGGCCGCAGCCATTTTCTTCTTGACACTTCTGGTCTACACTCTATTCATTTTAAAAGGGTGAATGATCGAATTCTCAAAAGCATTTTTCGGAACCAGCACCTGAAATTAGCCAAAAACGATAAAAATATCAAGCCAAACTTCTATTGTATTACGTAGTGTATATAATTAAGGTCTTTCGTTTCGAAGATACATCCAACATCTAGTATATATAGTGATATAGGCCTACGCAGAAGTGACAAATACGAGCTGACGTCCACCCGACGAAATATCTCACAAGATAGTTACTACGAATGCATATTTTAGGATCAGGTGTACGGATGGATCCTAACACACGTCTAAACGAGTGTGATACACTGTAAATGAGCTTCCTCACGGTGCTGTACAGGCTCATCGTGAAAAACTCAAGATTAACTACTCATTTTGCAGTTGTTGATGTGATTCTCTGATATCATGATGTTTTGTCATCTACTGTAATTTTTCATTGTAGCGATGCTCTTTGTTATCACTTCTTCTTGGGTTCTGGTTTATAGCACAACCCACGTTTCTTCTGCTACGTAATGCAGCAGGCTATATTGATGTGAAAATCGTATAAATGTCCCAAAATCTCGACTTGAATATGACTGATGTTAACATTGCTGCCCAGTATTTATATTTCCCCCGAAAGTATTCGATATTTCTTGCCAATACGATACTTTTATCTTGATCCGAATGTCGTCATACTCTGTTTCGTTGGAGAAAACTGTAAAGCACCATAAAAATATTTTGTGGTTGTGTTTTCATAAATGACAATACCGTTTCACCTTCCTCTCAAATTTACGAGTGACTAACTCAAAAATACGTTCTTAGGATGTTCAATATGACTTCGTTATTTGGATGCTAATTTCTCGGTCGCGTAAGACGGGACGCAGCTGCTATTTATAGCCTGCATCATGGAAGCAGAACGATACTAATGCATTCAAACTCCATCGCGTAGTGACTTACGCAACGTTTTATCGACACTAATAATATAAAATTGCCATTGACTATATACCAGATGATGTGAGAGTCGGTGGTATTCGGTAATGAAAGTTGATGGACGATACAAGTATGTTATATCGAGATTGGTGAGCCTAGGGTTAGTAGGACCGTGAGAGGAATTTGTCAAACAATCGTCAAATAGAGATAAGATCAGCTTTATTGCGATTATTGCAGCTGTGGTAAAATCGATACAATGCTGCTGTTCCTACTTCTGCATGCGCTGGATTGTGATCTCCCTTGGTAAAAAGCTATAACACATGTCGACCCCTCAATTGGAGGACCGCGGTTCCAACGGACGCGGTCCTTTTCAGTGTTGAATCAAAACCTTGTCAGTCTCAGTACCTCCTTTCCGGAATCACTGATTTGCAACAACAAAGTGCCAAAAAACGCCAATTCTCCCAATAGCTGTTAATAACAGTGTAGGCTATACATTAAATATAGGCTATTTCGGGATTTTTATGTATGTACTACAATAATTAGTAGGGATGGTGAGGGCCTCTGAACGGTTCAGGTTCGTGTGAGCGCGAACCTTTATGAAAGGTTCTGTGTGAACGCGAACGTGAACCTCAGGACGTCACGTGACGTCATATTGCTAATGCCAACCCTAGATACCTAGCGACGACTCGGACCACATATTGCCACAATGCTGAAGTACATACTAACTTTTTAAATATCGCCAAATGTATCAACTGGAGCAATCAAATGATATAATATTCTCATAAAATCAATATCTGCCGTCGCTTTGACAACAATTTCGACGAGGACTTGCAAGGCAATATAAGCTTACGCCTTAATGGTCTAGGTCAGACCAGATTTTGTATTCGGCGTCTGAGTGTTGCTACGTTGATGTTGAGCAGAGTGTAAAACATGTTTTACCTCAGTAACAAGTTATACGGCAGTAGCCAGCACCGCAATCGCACGGATTTGGTTTTCATGATACAATAAACTTAAGAAATCGAGATGAGCTAGATTTTTTACATCAGATAATGATATCATTTAAATTGACTGGTTGAATAAAAGCATCATTGGCTGACTCCCTGCATGTAGCGTATCACGCACTTGATGGTGTGTGATTGCGCGTCAAGCTCGCAGCAAAGAGTCACTAGATATTCACAAGTAGAAAGCTGGATATTTCGAGCAAACTTGTATTACAAAACAGGTTAAATTTTAGAGATTGTCAAGGTGCATGCGCGTTTAGAGTTGATTTTTTTTATGCTGCCAGCGTCATGCATAGTGGCGGGCAGTTGAAATGCAATAAATCTCAACCAAAGGTGTTATAACGACATGAAAAAGAGTAATCCATGAAAAAGGTTCACAGTGCAAAACCTATCAAGGTTCGTTTGTGAACGTGAACCTATAAATTTTCGAGGTTCACACACAGAACGCGGACGTGAACCTCACGTTCCCACCATCCCTAGTAATTAGGGTTGCATTTAAAACAAATGGTTGTTTAAAACACTTTGTTTAAAATATGTTTTACAGTGTTAAACAATGTCTTAAAGAAAAGCCATTAAAAAAAAAGAATTTTAAGTTGCAAAATTATGCCATAATTGTGTAAATACATTCCAATAAACATGTTTTATGATCTCGTGGACAATTACCACCCGATACAGCCGACGTATACGATATGGGATGGTTGGAACCCTCAAAATAGTCGGTTCACAGCTATAGTACGTAGATATTTCGTCACAGGAGCTATATTTACCCGATATTTTCACTTGTCGATGTCAATCCACTATGACGTCCCAATTGAATATTCAAGACGGCATGGTTTACAAGAAAATATGTCTCAAAGAAGGGCCTTGTTTTGAACAGGATTGTTTTAAATTGATTTTTGTTTTAATTAAAACCCTGATTGTAATACCGATTTGCAGTTTTATGACTGTCAATAATTTTATGAGATATAGAATAAACCTCGGCGAATTTTAAACTTTGATAACTGAATCTTTCTGAAAATATCTGATTATCACAAATATAGTAAGCTACATGATACATGGCTGCATAAGCGAGCCCAATTGACGATTATAGGCAGCAACATAAAATGAGGAACTTGTGAATGTCTTCTGTGAACGCGAATATGTCTATAGCAATATTCACGCCGTAATAATGAAATGAATGAAAATTGAAAATGTAGCTATTGATTCGTTGACTTTCTCATTGAAAATTTGTTCCGAACATAGAGTATCCTAATATACCACTAACTTGAATTACTTGAAAAGCCACACAATCATGCAGCAAGAGGGCAAAATCGCAGAAGCCAATGCACCATCTCCGTATCAGAACGACGCTACGGAGCCGGTGACGACACCACAACCAATACCTGGAGTAGCTACATCATATGCACAACCCCATCATCAACCTCCACACACTGCAGCTCTACAACAGCCCAGTATTCATCCAGCACTTACCACAGTGTCTTATAATGTACACCACGCCAACCAAGATCCGCTTACCCTTGTGCAGAGTCAGCCGGTGGCTCGGTGGTACCGGCAAGAGAATATCAGGGTGAGTCATGGTTTGGATATCTGGCGATTTGTTGAATCGAAAATGCTTCTATTGAATCAAAATTCACTTGTACTGCCAGTAATTAAAATGCGTGTCATGTTGAATATGACGTTTGTAATGTGCAGCTTTATGTTGAACCAAGTTTGCTGATTTGAAATGTTCATAAAAAACTGTTGAGTCGAATATGCCTAAGATGGGCATCAAGTCACATTGACAGAATACGCCTAACCACGTCTTTTGGGTTCTAAACACGTTTTATGCCCAATAATCAACTTATAACAATAACAATTTACATCATACTTACCGAAAAATCTATGAATTATGAGAACCTATCCATTGTTATGCCGTATGCCGTGGGCGTAGGCGAAGGTACCCGATGTAGCCTGTAATCGTGATTGTACCAGATCGATCGAACAGCCGCAACAGATGCTGAAAAAGACACGTGCGGCTGGCGAGCCCTGGGTCGCTGATACATCGCCTAAAGGAGTAAGCCGTGAAGTTGGTTACGCTACCAGTTGGCCGACACGCCGCCATAATAAAGAATATTGGCCTGGTGTGAATTCACACCAACACCATTGTTGACCACTATAGTCGAAAACAACATGAATACCAAAACGACAACCGCAATTTTGCTCATACTGCTTGAAATTATAGTTGAAATGTTTGTGAGACCACTGAACATATTCACCACAGCGCTATAGTAAAATAAGAAGAAAACTCACGTTTGTATACAGCGGCGTGTTATATTAATAATATGCATGTATTTTTTCGCAGGATGTCCCCAATGTTCCGGATAAGATGATATGCTCCATAATCAACATGTTATTCTTCTGCTTCTGGTTGGGAGTTCCTGCCGTCATCTTGGCTAGTCAGGTAATACTATTGTAGCATGTCATAAGCCACACCTCACTGCAAGGACGTTGCTCTGAGTGCTTTTTTGTTCGTTTATAGCTTCCTGGATAGTGAGGAGGCCGCAATCGCACAAAAATTGATCATTGTTGCATAATTTCGACGGCGTTCAAAATCTATTCAAATCCAGAATGGTTCGAAAGACGGTGTAAATCAGTGGTTTTCAATCTTGCCTCTAGCGTCCCCATGCGGCGCCGGCGATTTCGAAAGTGGCGAAAACGCTCA
>ATSW01015798.1:0-19244 GCA_000444245.1 Botryllus schlosseri | reverse complement strand
CAACATTGTCACTAAGTGAGTAAGTGCAGTATGGTCGAAAAAATACCTAAATATCTTCAATGTGATGGATAACAGTATGGTTACCATACGTCCTCTTCTAAGAGGATTTGTCCGGTTTTGCAAGTTTGAAAATTTTGAAAAAGTCTCCTCTTTTCAGATTTCCAAAATATGGTAATCCTAGATTACAGGCATAATACTCTTTGTGGCGACAAAAAGGTACATATTTCAACCATGGCATGTTACATTTTCTTATGACGTCATAATGAGGGATACTTGACTACTCGACTCGAAGCATAATACGTGATTTAGAATCGAATCACTCAGGTACTCGATTTTGCCCAGCCCTAATTGCAAGGCTTACGATGTATTGAAATACTATTGTATCGACGATAAAATTCGCATTACGTTCAAATCCTGCTCGAAAGAGACACGAAAGTAATAGAGAAGGTGTGATATTGGATTTTATCCGTATTAGAAGATGAATAAGCGAGCGTGAACGCTAGGATTGATAGCCTTTGCCAAGTCGATTGATTCGACCGCTCCTCATGGCTATTCAATATTCATTGTATCGCACCGTGTCTTGAGCACAGCATTGTGCAATGTGCATTCGCGTCCTGACTTGTAATAGTAAACTGAGTTTTGAGTTTGCCTGGTTTTCTAAACTGACCATAACTCCCGAGCATTAGCAATAACTATGGGAATACAATCTACACAGGTAGAAAGTGTTAATTTTGATGTGTTCTTCAATGACAATTATGAAGAAATTATATTGTCCCGAAATTAATACTTGGATAAAAATATGCAACGACTCGGTGTGCCAGTGTGTACAGAACGCGAATGCCCAGATAAGAGCGCGAGATGACCGGGAAATTCCCGACTTGGTCGAGTCGCAAAGCAGTAAGAGAATGAAAGAGCGAGACAGAATTACAGCATACAGAAGTTCGAAGTACTTNAGTAGTTTTCCTTTATTTCTGGTACTTACTCAAGNAGATTTTTTTCGCTACTTCTACTTCGCAATATTTTGTGAAATACAGTTTTTCAAGTAGAAGTAGTTTAATCTTTCAATAGGAAAGATAGCCTAAAGAATTTCGGGGCTGTNGTCACGTAGTACCGACATTCTATTTTCATAAAAGTCATGTAATACCCAGAATTTTAGCTGCGCTTTGCGCACAGTAGATANNGNCTCNNANANATGTTTTAACGAAAGTATCGCTGAATATAATTTAGATACAGGGTTGCGTGGTTCTGTTTACACCGCATTGTCGCCTTTATCAAATATTTCATGCCACATGCCACCTCATTTTGTCGCTTGCGTCTTATATTCTCTGCATTACTTTTCATTCAGTGTGCAATGTGCATGCCTCTTATTTACTTCGCCTAGGCTAAGGTGGGTGTCTGATCTTAAAGGCTACTCCAAGCTGTTTAGACACCTTCCTATCTTTTCATTGTATCGCAGTCTTGTGATGTTTTTGAAACGATGAAAATATTATTAAACCTGATTGATTGATTCATCNNAGTAAGTATTGCCCCCATAACGTTTGCAACTACCGTTTTGCAAATCTAGCAATTTCCTATTATACCTAGCACCCCATGACGTGTGCTAATCTGGAAAAGGGGACTTTGACTTTTTTAACGTTAGACCTGTTTTAGCGGACCGCCCTTGAAACTTTCTGGACAAGACATGAAAAATATTTTATGGTTTTAGAGATAGTATTCGCATTTTTCTTCCAATTACGAGTATTATACGTTGAGTTCTACTTATAGTTTTACTTCTTTTGTCAGGAGAACATACATGTTGAAGCATAAAAACAAGTTGAGTAATGCCTTATATTTCCGAAAATAGAGCTATCCACTATATGGCATTTTTACGATCTGCCTTATTTCTAATTAACGCATACTAATCGCGCAAAGTGTTCAAAGCCGTATCCGACACAACTTCTCCGTATTGCTCTTCGACTGGACTAGGGGCCTTATAATATGGGGGAGGGCGCCATGNCATGATATTCTCTAAAACGGGGTTTTCGAGTCATCAAAGGATTAGTATCGCATTTCCATATCAATACTATCATTTACATCCAATGATGTANACGACTGCTTATTCTGTCAAANATTGACACCTCCTGGGATGCATCAATATGAATCAGGCTATTTACACCTACCGCATATCTTAGGCTTACCATATTTTGGAAATCTAAAAAGAGGACACTTTTTCAGAAAGTTGAGACTTGCAAAACCGGAGAATTCTCAAAAACCGGTGAATTTTTCCCACTTTGTGATCGGTTGACTAAAAAAAAAAGGCATCTTTTCCGCTCAGAGCTCAAAATACTGTTTTTATTTCCGCATTGCTAGGTGGATGACTAAAAAAAAAGGTCATCTTTCCGCCCAGAACTAAAATCACCGTTTTTCACTCCGAAATACCCGCCGGAGCGTCACTTCTGTGCTTATTTACGGCATATCACTCGCAATTTGCTCTAAACCTGACCTAAATTTTAAAAAAAGAGGACAAAAGGGCGGCCTCCGAGGACACTTTCAAAAAAGAGGACAAATCCTCTTAAAAGAGGACGTATGGTAACCCTAGCATATCTCCATTTGCAGCTTTTGACAGTCCGTGCGGACTAATTACGATCGTTCTCACATCTACTTACTACTTTAAAGTCAATTCTACTTCTACTTCAAGTAGTTTTAGGTTGCTTATGTAAGAAGTACTTCTACTAGTACTTGAGTAGATTTTTTTCGTCGTTACTTCTACTTGAGTAGCTTTCATGACTACTTTGACCACCTCTGATCATTGCAGAGTCAAGGAACGTGGTTTTCGTCAATAACCTAGTCTCGGGAATGCAAGCGTCGACAGATATATCGCACCGCGACTGTTGCTCAAACACAACATTCCAGTCCTTCGCAAAATTCATAAATCAATGGCCAATCACACAGCAGAACAATGACATTTCAACAATTTCCAGCTAGACCCACGCCGCACAGCGTAATGTTTCGCACTGTACAGTACACCAATCAGCTATTCATACTCAATGGATTACAAGTATTGATCCTCTTTAGTGTGCAGATTTTGCTCTTCCTGGAACTTGGTGATTTAATTGGGCAGAGAAGAGTATGCCAGTTTGTATGCTGTGCGACTATCCAGGCCAAGTGTTATCGTCGGTAATATATGCAGAGATGACCATGACCAATGACCATGACCAAGTGTACTTGCAGTTGTCGAGTGGCGATGCATTGTGACCACTTTTTAAAACCAACTTCTTAGTTTCTGATCTAGTGAAGTTGAGAGTAGCTTGTAGATAGATTGCCATGGCCGGTTGATGTAGCTTCTATATCATGGTGAAACAAAATCATTTTGAAAATCACAACTGTTTTTTTTTCATTAATTAAAACATGTACCTGCAGCTGTCGCAAAATTGTATATTGCGCGCTGTAATCAGCGATTGGCTAACAAAGCCAGTGAATGTGATCCCTCGTTACAATCTACTTTTTCTAGCATTAACTTAGGGGAGATGTGGTACCGATGGATCAAAAATTGCAAAATGATATCTGGCCCTCAAATCTTCAGCCGAAAATAGCAGATCTTTTGCTGTCTCAACACTTCAATACAAGCTCTACCTATCGCAGACATTTACATGAATATCCGCCTTTTCAAAAAATATTTATAAACGTTTAAAATTTGTTGCTCGAACGTGTCATCGGTCCCCACCCGGTGGGTCCGAAGGCACACGACCATGGGACCTATGAGACATACGCTCAAAAACTCAAATTTGTTCACTTGTTTTGTTGTGTACTATAAGCTAAGCTACCGCAAGTCAATGAAGAATGTTTCGTCACGACCTTCAAGAATAAAATAGATTATATCAACTCAAATGTTGGCATAAAATCTTGTTTTGATTTACGCTAAAATTTACAAAATTAATGCCACATACATATTACCCGCAAATCTACATTTTGACTTTCTAATACCTCGTAATAGCGATAAAACACCACAGGTAACAATGATTTACAGCCTATATATATGTAGGGGAGTTTCTGTTGTTAAGTGATTAGTTGGTCCATCTATTTTGCTTGATTTTGCCATGGTACCATAGGTCCCCCACCCCATAAATATTGTAATTGACTTGAAAATAGTCCACTCGAGGATGGTATTGATTAAAAAAATATGTGCCATTATATAGCCTGATACAAGCCCTCTACTTCACATCAAAAATTATGGCGGAAAGGTGATATAGAAAAATGCAAATGTCGATCCAAATTTACTTTACACCACCTAAAACGTAAATCATTCGTCACAGACCCCATAACTCATGCAGGTCGATTTTTTTGCATGTGAGGAAAGATTCTGCCAGCATGCAATTGTAGACAAATTCACGGAGTGTAATCATGGAATTATCATGGAGAATTTTTCGGTCCCAGTGATCCATCGGTACCACATCTCCCCTACTTGAGTAGAATTGAATTGCTACTTGTAAAAATTGAGTGGAAACTCAGTTATTATCTCTGCCCGTGTATCATCAATGAGCTTAACCACGTCTGTATATCTATTGTAGTATCTACTACTACTACCGTTCAGAGGTCAAATGCATGTCATAGGCCTAGTAGGAAAATGAAACATATCTGACTCTATTGCCAAATGCATTTCCATGCCCGTTAAGTCCCTTTCTAGTCTCACGTCACACTCATGATAATGCATAATTCAGTGACTTAGCCCACTTAGGAGTTCACACATAATCCAATTATACATCTGCAGACGAAAATTTTTATGTCAACAAACTTCCACACCTTTGGACTCCCGACAAACCATAGACAAACATGTCTCATGCAACACAAACTCATTCTTTTCCACTATTAAAGTTATACTCCCTAACCTAACTATCAATCTATCATGACAACCAGCCTTACTCCAACATTCCCCTGACAATTACCTACTGAAATTCAAGATCCTCCCATTCTGCGTGTTATACAAACGAAGTCATCTATGTGCGCATTCACGAAAATTTAATATCATACTCGAAAATATTCAAAATCAGTAGGATTTGTGACACCATAAAACGCACATTGATAAGTGTCATACTAGATTTCAATGGTTAAAATCATTGACTAATTGTATTCCAAATATAGTCTCAACACAATCACATAGAACAACTATCCTATCTGTTCCTGACTTGCAGCCCTGTCTCAAGATCATAATGAAAGTGCAGGAGTACTGTGGGTCAATTGAGAGGCATGGCTCTACTGGAAGATAGTTGAAGATATATCCTGCCTGCAACTTTAAAGAGATTTTTAAGAATTGGGATAGCAAGCAGAGTTATCCAAGCAGCACACACAAGGAAGGATGATGGTAATTCACCACTACGGATCTCAAAAAGAGCTTTATACTAGGATAACCATACTTTGGAATCGGGAAAGGACACTTTGACCAAATGAGAAAAGTTGATCAAGACTGAAAACAGCAAATTTCGCTATTTTTGCTGTTAAATTTGTGAGTTGACTAAAAAATGAAGGTCATCACTTTCGTTCGACTCGCACTTTTTACTCAAATTTGGTGGTGTTGACTAAAAAAAGGGTCGTCCCGCTCGTCTTTGCTATTTAGTGTCATTTAGCCCATTTTAGCTCGAATCTGTTCATTATCCTAGCTGTAAAGGAGGATGAATTGCTAAAATGGAGGACATTTAGGCGTCGTCCGAGGACATTTACAAAACCCTGAAAAAGGAGGACAAATCCTACTAAAGGAGGGTCTATGGTAACCCAACATTATACAAATGACTGCAGTGTGCTTGTGGAGAGCATTTCTTCCTCTGAAAGAATTCTTTTCCGACTATGTTGCAGGTGAAGATAATTTCACATCAAGCATTTTGTCTGGTAACATTGAATTCGCAAACCCTCGACTAAGCACTTATCTCACTGCCATTGCATGCATTGAGCTCTCTAAAACGTTTTGCAGTCAAAGTTGACATTCAAACTACAGAAGGGATGTTTGGATGCTCAAAGGCTTTGAGATTAGAATGACCGCTATCAATAGACTCACAAGTCGAGGAATTTCTTCTGAAAGATAATAGCAATAGTAACAAGGCTGTGATCATCCTGAACGAGAACGTGACCGTACAAAACATTTCCTTCGTGTAGAACCATTTCGCAAAAAGCATGCTCGAAACAAGGAGACCATAAACAAATCACAACTATATCCCCACACAAATCTAACAAATCTATAAGGTTGGGAAGACAGACTACTTAACATCGCAAAAGATGCACCAAGTCAAGGAAGAGGTGACAATACTCCGGATCGGGAACTTTCAATTATCCTCTGTCTTTCACATGATAACGCAGAAAAATACAGCACAAGCAAAGGTTTCTGGAGATCACATGACGTTGAAGAAGCCTGGCAATGCAGGGAAGCAACTGACTACAATCTCTATCCTTCGCTAATTCTGCTCAAAGTAGCACACATACAAAATGAGTTAAAAAAAGAATCAATATGTATACATTTCACACCTCGTGCTCTATATAAATCCGCCAGTATCTTCCAGCGCTTGGAAACTGCGAAACGAGTCTTTCGTATATTCTTCTGGCCTTGTTTATGGAACTTGTCTATCAAAAGTGAAATGCTATTATTATACGGATGATGAACGTGTCGAAGTGTAGACAAGAAACAAGTTCATAAAACAGATTCTGATTCAATCAAGATCCCCACAAATACCTGAGCTTCTCGTATCAAAGCACTCCAAGATTCAACATCGTACGGAGAGGTCTCTAGCTTTTTCTCAATCTTCTTTATTCTTTCCGGAACATATTCCTGCAATAAATACACTCATCATTGATGAATATTGGTGACAGAGATATCACGGGTACCATTTCCTCAGTCTTTTTCTCCATTGCTTTCGTCACTACTGTAATCAACAGCAAGTTAATTAATAGAGCTACATCATAAAGTAAAACAAAATCATGAGCACGAGCAGTTGGACAGTACTACGAAATCTGCGGATGAAGCAATAACTTCGAATGTTCACAGAAATTGTGCAGGTTAACTCTAAACGGCGGACCGCGGAACACGTATTATTAAACGGCGGACTGAGCGGACCATTACAAAATAGCTCAAATCTAAACGGCGGAACGGGCAGACCGCGGAACTCGCAATACTAAACGGCGGACCAGGAGGAAATGCGGACCGAGCGGACTATTACAAAGACCACAATGTAAACGGCGGACCGCGGATCAGGCGCAACAGATTACAATGTAATGACAATTAAAAGTTTATTACATAGTAATGAAAAACATATAGTACCAGGGATGTCTACTTCTAGACATCCCTGTAGGTTGTCCGACAAATGACCAGTCCATGCGATACAGCTGTAAACGACAGTTGAGCATCTGACACTTTAGCATGCATCACTTCAGCATGTGACCCAACCCGAACCCAAAACAAAACCCTGAAATTAACCGCTATATACATCATAAACCCGAGCCTTACCCTAAGGCCTAAGCTAACCGTATGTCCAACCCAAACCCGCAATTTTACCCACATGCTCACATGCCAATGAAAATCGTCCATGCTCCAATGCCGATTGCTTAAGTGTAGTACGCTATAATGTCGCATGCTCATATGTATAGTACAAAACGACATGGAATAAAGCGAAATTGTGTCGTAACTAGAAGTTAGAGAATTACATTACTTGACAAAATGACACCACTTGACAATTTTTTAACAAAATATAAGCTTCAACAAAGTCCAGGAAAAAAAAACTTGGGAAAATTATGAGATGCGCCTGATCCGTGGTCCGCCGTTCACATTGCGAATTTTCTGATGTTTAGTATTGCATGTTCTGCTGTTCAGATTTGATCTATTTTGTTATGGTTTGCTCGGTCCGCAGTTCCGTCGTTTAGTATTGCAAGTTCCGCAGTCCACTCATTCTGCCGTTTAGAGTTGCCCCAACTGCGCATGGTCATCAATGTTGACGGAATCAATCAAGATCAAATGGTAGTCATTCTCAAAATTTAGGAACTGAGTCGATAACCTTGTGGTTTCTTAGCAATTATAAATTTAAATCAGGGTTTTTAAGTTTTTCAGCTTGTGACACACTATAAAAATCATAAAAGCTAATATGAGAACTCTTAAAAGAGAAAAGTTGCTTCAAAAATGTTTGTTTTCGCATGGTAATTCGATGGATTTGCTTGTTTATATGAATATATGACTGAAACAGGACCTCGACCGGGAATCGAGACACAGTCTCCTTTGCTGTTAGCAAGGACATATAGGCCCACCACTACAATAACTACATCAATTAGGCGGTACGCAGAACTAGCAGGATGGAAGGTACAAATTCAAGTAAATTACAACATAATAACACAATGACGTGGTAATTACCCTACTCTATGTGGCGAGATGGTGTGGTACGTTCCACAGTTGCAACACAAATGCGTTGTGAGTATAGTCCAACGGAGTTCAATCTAAAATTCATACTCAAGTTTTGGGGTCTGTCTAGGCTCTTTCTCACTATCTGATACATGTAACCCTTGCTATACAAGTTGGCAGATCAAGAATCATAATAAAGAATATTGGGCTGCTGGTGTTAAATGCCCAGAAGTATAGCCAAAACACAATGAATACCAAGGTTCAAGAATATGAAACAATTCCACAATCGGCTTCATAGTCACATGTCCTTATTTATCATCTATTGAATCATTCCGGGATTAGAGATTATCATCATCATCATCATTGGTTTAGTAGCAATTTTATCAGTTCAAGTTTATCAGTCATTATTTTATTTAAATTTGGTCCAAGCGCAAGGTACCGTAACAATAATGCATGTTTGCATTCATTTGACGTTGGTGCTTCGTGCTTGCAAAACAGCGACTCATTTTGACTGAGAGACACATAAATGAGATGACTACAGTAACCTGAGATTACCGGACCTCGATCTGACATATCAACCTCGCCTACTGACACATGCGTTGTTTTTCAATTTTTATCACTATAGTTGTTTAATATTATCCCTTTGTTCTTTACAGTTTCCATCCAGTGTGCATGCCTCTTTTTTACATCACCTAGGCCCAGGTGGGCGTCTGATGTCAAAGACTACTTCCAGTTCTAGTCATTTCGATAGCTTCTTATCTTTTCATTGTATCACAATATAGTGGTGTTTTTGAAAGGATAAATTATCAACAATTAACTCATACTCACATACCCTCTCCATTCAAATATTCTCACGTAGGATTAAAATGGCATCCAAATACGCTTACAATTGCATCACGGTGTTAGAAAATAATAAATTCAAACGATTATACGCTGGCTCAGGCTCACTAATTACTTTCCACGCGGAAGAGCACGAGAGAAATAGAACGCCACATGACGACGAAGTCAAAATACGAAAAGCGCGCACCCGAAAGCTTTGCCATCCGGAATATCTCGACTGCTTTGGGATTACCGCACGGGTGAGCTAATCAGCTTGCAAGTCGCAACTACTGAGCTGTATCAACGCTGTGAGCGATGGACTATCGATAACTAACCTACATACGCTGTCGAAACGACTGGAAGTGGTATTTTAAATGCCTACGATTGACAGAGTGCAGAATATTGAACACTTGATGAACATAATGAATGTGGCAGTGTCGGTAGGTGAAGTCGATGTCAGATTGTGACCAGGTAATCTCGAGAGCTGACTGGTATTTATATTCAGTAGAAACTGCATGTATTTTGACTTGATTGGGGACAAATACTCGACGACTGTCGGACAGCAGTCAAAATGCTGTTGCGCAGTAGTATACCGACAAGATAGCGTAATGGTGAAGGGTCCTGCTTCTTGATCGGTAGGTCGTCGGTTCGATCTCCTGCTTCGCGCTCATGCATTACTGGGATAGCATGGAGGGGTGGGGTGGTGCATGACTTAGAAAGCCGTAAAGGCTATATCTGCACTTCCTTGTCCAGCGGCATTTGCACATCATGCACTCATGGTATGCATATGCACAGATCGTGTGTATGTGTATCATGAGTCGGTGTATATGCCGCAAAAAAACATCGAGGACAAAAATAAACTACGTCCTTTCCTTTCCTTGTAGGCCGGCATATTTGATAGGGCGATGTGTTTTCATGAAATTCTTGCCGTAGATGCGGGACGACAAAGACGCCCGCGTGTTGTACTTGGTCTCCCCTGATTCCGATATGAAGAAGCGTTGAATTTTGCGGGTCAGTAACCGATACATAAACTTGGCCATTTCCAGCTTCATCATATCTTCGATGTCTAGCTGGAGTATCGATTTGTAAGTTGCATATCCGAGGCTCATTTGGGGTCCTGGCGATGTGCGGTAACTTACTTTATTAAGGGACTTTGATATAGGCTGGAACAAAGTGTTGGGAGGTCAGCACTTATGTGTATTTTCTACTTTTGTATGCATGTTGAACGAAACAAAGGTGTTCTATTAAAGTCTATTCCCTTTCTAAACGTATCTGTGTGTCTGATGGGAAAACCACTCCCAAGTCGCTTAGGGTTACCATATTTTGGAATCGGGAAAGCAGGACACTTTTTCAAATTTTCAAACTTGGAATACCGGAGAAAAATATTTTTTTCCCACTTCGTGGTCGGTTGACTGAAAAAAAGTCGCTACCTCTTACCTATCTTTTCATTTGATCGCCTCTTGAAATGAAGAAATATTAATACACTGATCTGAACCATAAGAGCAATGATATATCATTGATACCTCAATAATTCTCTTGACTATATATCGATCTCAACTGTGCAAGACTCTTCTCAATGCTTCTGATAATGCCACTACATAAATACTACAAATCATGCAGAAAACAGCTATTATTTCAGAGAATAATACGCATAATACGTGTGTCAGCGTAATGTTGTCAAAGCCATAGCGTTCGGAGACAAATCCATGTTCACCACATCTATCATCAACAATTGACGCAAACATGCGCATAATAGCAACACTGGACAGGACATTCAAAACTTTCCTGGGTGTCAAATGACTTTCAGTCGCCCAACGAAATAATATGGATTCAACGATCTACTAATCTAGCATTGGAAATTAATTTCACAACTTAAAGCATGTAGCATGTATGTGGTACATTTTCCAGTCATTTATTGCAGTGCTTCGCAAACCCTAGTTATAATAATCCATAAAATGATATACTAAGCAAAGAAATTGTAATATACAGGAGCTATTATTTGAAGACATGGGCATGTAGTTGTCGAGCGGCATAACTGCTCAGTGCTCAGGCTATATTGAAGTCCAGCTGCTACATAGTGTAATTCCATATTATCTAGGCAAGATGACAGATTCCAACACTGATGTTGACAACCACAAACACGCAAATCCATATGAAAAAAGTGTAAAAAAACAGAGTACCATACATAAAAGTATAAACATATGAATGAAAGCAAGTATAAAGTTATAATATGATTACCAGTAATACGAATCACTCAGTACCGCTAGTGACAATAATAAATGGGCAAAACGAATCATTTCAAGATTACAGAAAGAAGTAAAAAAGTACCCATACTAGACGTATCGTAAATATATCAATTTTGACAGAAAAAAGCTCAGCTCATTGAGAGGTGTGATTGTCAAGCTTCGGAGACATACCGAGCCCTGCAAAATAATGTCGATTTTTTTGTTACTTAGTCAATTGCACGGTACCAATAACCTGTCTGACTATGGTCTGTGATGCATAAGAACACTTTTGAGGAAAATCAAGTTGGATGCTGAGTATTTGACTGCAATGCAATATGCATCAATTATATGGAACACACTGAAGAACTTCAACACAACACAGCCGTAAATGAAAATACCATAGGTTACTTTAAAAAATTGTAAGTTATGGCCTACAGCACAACAAAGACAATTCATAATGTTGGGAGAAGCCATGGGCTACTGACCGATTTCCAATTTGGAGATTTATGAAGCGATACTGCCTTTTTTGTATAGCTGTCATTGTATTTGACTAGTGGTATGAACTTACTAGCAATAGTTCCACTCAAATATTGTAAGCTATATACTACAATATAAAAATGAGAAATAGCACAGACATATTATGGGTTTGTTAGGTCGAAGTGTAGGACTGTGAATTTTGAATTCAAACTAAAGTTGGACATCTTTTGGCCAAGAAGATGATTCAGGACCCATCTCAGTTCAAGAATTGACATTGACATACCTCACAAGTGGCAAGTTCTCAGCATCATAACGCTTTCTAGCCTCTGCAGATGTATACGCAACTGAAATGTAAGCAAAGATACAGAATTACTGTGAAGATGACAATGGAAGCAAAACATCTAGCGTAACTATTGGGCTTTGAATTGTTTCAGTGGCGGATCAATTTGAATTGCATCATATTTCGCCTTGGTAGCAAATCTTTTCAAATTGAATAGGTTGTTCAAATCTGGAGGGCCAGATACTATCTTGGCAGCAATGATGGCCTCAGACACTCTCTGGATGACTGAGCTGAGTCATGAAGATGTAACAAAGGGGTTTCCACACTAATTAACTGCTTATTTTACAGACCAACCGATCCAAGCACCTGAGATTTATGATTAATGTAAACTAATTTATTCTGGCAAAACAGTCAGTTAAGGGATCATACCACTATTGGAATTTAATGTTTAGAGCAGTAGTTCTCAAACATTCTTCGACACTCCCCCTTGATGATAGTAGAACATTTCGCACGCCCTTACACCAAAAAAATATTTAAAACGCAACCAGAATGTTTGCAAGATTCCCAACGCATAGTTTCGTGGCATGGAAGGTTATGACTGTTGGGAGACTTCTCAAATATGAAGTTCGGTCTACACACAGAGAATACTTGTGTTCTGGCGGTTGATCACGTAGAGCACAAAAAAATTTTCAGTAAAAAATAATCATGTACAATGTGCTTATGGATATTTCATCGATTTTGGCATCTAAACCATCCTACTACCCCACTTGAGCTTAGCTCAAACGCTCCTGATTGTAAGCTAAAAAACCAATGGTGTGGGTTGCAACCGTTCGACAAGAGAATTATTCAATTGATTACTTTCAGGCTGCCATATAAGATACACTTTTTAGGAGTTGCATTCTCCAAAATGTGTCCTAATTGAACTCGGAGTGGCTACTTCGACGTTCTAAGCCATTTCGATATAAATCATTGCTTCTCAGATTCGAAAGGCATATTATGCATGCCATATGGCATGACTTTATAAGGAAATTTCTTATTTCTCTATAACTTTGTGCCTTTCTACGCACTCTGCACAGATGCTTGACAGACAGATCCTATAAGCATCAGGTAACAGCCACATGCATTCACCAGTTACACGTAATTCAAGAGTCATTTTCTGATTGGTGCAAGGTATGTTCTTAGTCAAAATCTAGCATCAGTGCATGGATAGTACGACACATTTATGAGATTCAAAATATATACATTTAGGATTATTGCCGTCGTTGAAACTTGGAAGTTTCAGCACCAATCAAACTCATTACGAGCTCAAGAAACATAATTTTTCTCAGGCAGCTTCGCCCTACCCCCGACCCCCACCCGAAAAAACTGTTTTCGTGCTCCCCATTCGGAGTTAACCCCTGATCTAGAAATTATAACAATGCAAATAATCCAGTATAGATAAGGCCATATGAATAGGCTTACCTTCTGCTGTATCGTCTTCCAAGACACCAATCAGATAGCACGATATTACAAAACCAAAACACTGCAAGAATAATAGGAGTTTATTGATTTATGATCTTCACAATTTCCTTAAAAACACTAATAGGAAAAATGCTTCCCATCTACCAGGTGTCGAAACTTGGAAACACGGGATAGCTGAGGGAGATTGGGATGAATGACTGTGGAGTACAGTGTACTATTGTACATAAGGGCTGTTGAAAAACAATTTTTTCTTTCAAATTTCACTGGCTACATGATGAAATGATTATTTTTGCTAAAACAACGCTGTACACCATATTTGGCTCAATTCCAACCAGTAGAAGCGAGGTTCTTGCAGTAGAAAGTTTTGAATTTATTATATAAAAAATTAATGAAAAAAAAAATTTGAATTTTCTGGCGACCCCATAAAATTGTTAGGCTGTCAGTAGAGACGATGCACACCAAATTTGGCACAATTCCAACCAGTAGAAAAATTTGGATTTGAATAAAATAGTATATTTACAGTGGCTGACTCTTCAATTATATATATATCACAAAATCCTGGAATTACAATTTTTTTTATTACAATAACTTCGCTTCTAGTGGTTGGAATTGAGCCAAATTTGGTGTGCTTAATCTCTACTGACAGCCGAACGATTTTATGGGGAAGACAGAAAATTTGAAATGAAAAAAAATTCATAATAAATATAAAAAATAAACTTTACACTGAAAGAACCTCGCTTCTACGGGTTGGAATTGAGTCAAATTTGGTGTGCAGCGTTGTTTTAGCCAACCTAACTATTTTATCACATAGCCAGTGAAATCTGAAGTGTGAATAGTGAGGACAAACAAGGATTTCGAAACAAACATACCACGTGGGATGGGGGAATTTTCTCATACTTACAGCGAGTATTATTTGCAGTCCTGATTGAAATACTTCGATATATCGATAATCTATAACGCAGGTGCTGGTTGCATTTGTGGAATCAAGTAGAAAAGAGTCAGGACTGGAATCGCATGAAAATGAGGTGTTTCGAAACCATGAATAAGAATCCAATAGAGCCAGATTTACTGCAACTGAGTGCTCTTCCTAGATGTAAACAAAAAGTATAACGTAAAAGCAATCGTGTGTACCTAGAACAGAAATAGCAAACTTACTAAATTCAATATCCCGATGTTCAAATACAAGCAAACCAAAAATATGTTCCAGCCAACCCAAAACAGTGTCCATGCAGAATACTAAAATATAAAATATACAGCTTGAAAAATGCTGTATTAATCAGTCGCTCAAAGCAATAGCGAATCTGCTAACTATATCGTCTATGAGTGAAATATGTAGAAGCGGTAGTAGATAGAGTGTTTACCATACCATAACTTGAACGGTACGCATTACCTTCTATATATTAATGACATATCAATATTCAATGCACCCATATAGAGAACAGCAAAGTATCACTGTATATGCATTGGAATATCAAATACTATACACGGGAATATTTTACTTACAACAGCAACATTTCTTCGTTTGTGTAGATAAGCGCCCATCAACGCCAAAATGAGCACTGAAATATGAAACAATAGGGCAAAATCATTTAGTAGCAAAGGTTACATTCAATTCAATCAGTAAACAGTACCTGTAATTTGGCAGAAATTTGCGATGATTGCGGTCCACTGAAAACCAAGAAAGTCAAAAACTTGCCGCGCACATACGGTAAACTGTAATAAAAGGTTGAACACAATAAATTTACACATTAGGAAATGAGAAATGTCGATACCAACCAGTTGTAGTATGCAAACTACCACAAAAATACATCTTGAGCTGAAGGAACACCCCATTCCTTCAGAGAAAGTATACCAGTATGAGACAGAAAATCTTCATCAGCACCCCAGGATAAGAAATAAATGGGTGCAATGCAAACTGTGCACAGCAACTGAGGATAGTCGACAGTCTCACAGCAGTGTCTTGATAAATAAAGTCTACAGAAGCATGGATCGTAAGTTATAACGAGTATGAGAAACACAGCTAAGTATATCAGTTCTTAAAGCAACAAATAACGTCAAAGAAAGCACTATAGGTACCACGGTCAGGTCGGTCGTACCGTATGTTGAAGTCAGGAAAATTGGCACATTTCATAATTAATAAGATACGGTATGTGTATTAAGTTAGGTGTAATCAATTAACAGTATGCAGATGTACCCACTGGCCACTTTTATTAGTTTATTGCGTTTCCAAGGTATACAGATCCCACACTGGAAAATTATAGCGAAAGAAAGCGCAAGTATGTACCTTTGGGGTCTCGCCAAAACATCACCGGCATAAGTAAGTACGGTGCCCGCTAAACAACAATTTCAGAAACCCAGTGGCCCAGCCAGAGACAGCAGGTGGATATGAATTGGTCATAACAGCAATATCACCAACTCGCCATATATCACGTTGGCGATGTCAGGATGGAGTAGGGTTGATTCAATGTCTGAGTTTGGTCATAGGTTAAGTTGGTTTATTTTAGGTTGTGGTCAGGGCCTCAGGGATGAGGCCGGGTTTGAGGTAAAATTCTGGTCAAGGATCAACCCTACACTAATTCAAGACATGAGGATGATTTAGTCTCATTTTCATCAATGATTTCAGTCTTGCTGATGAAGTGGAGTCTCAAAATTGAGACTGATTCAGCTTTTTAAGACTATATAAAATTGTCACGATCATTCGGTCTTAAAAATCAGACCAATAAAACGCATCTTATAAGACATATTGTGCTTATTGAGACAGTTTTTGATTTGCCAATTTTTTAGTCTTGTTTTCAAGACGAATTTTGCTAATCAAGAAACAACATGGTTTGTGGTCTTAAAAAATGAGACCGGAAAGTTGAATGGACCATGAGCATAAGACATAGCTAGCTTATTGAGACAGTTTTTGATGTGTCAGTATTCATGGTCTGGTGTTAAGAAGTATTTCGCTAATCAATAAACAACATGGCTTGTGGTCTTCTAAATGAGACCGGAAAGTTGACATGGGCCAAGAGCATAAGACATAACTATACCTATCAAACAACCTACTCCTGAACAAACCTGCAATGGCCCAGTCCAATCTGGACTACCCTACCCTTGAAAAAACACATTTTTTTTCATCTAAACCAACCAAAACTATAACTTAGCTACTAAAAGACAGAGCCAAACCCATGAACCCCCTTCTAACAGAACCCTAGCACATTAGAAAATCCCAACGCAGCCCGCCCGAGCCACACTACAACTCAACACTCGTATATTATGATATCCCTGAAATAAACAGATGACTTCGACGCAGTACAAACATACATACAGATAGACGGTGACACCGGTTACAATTTACTACGACGGTCGACGACTGCTGACATTATAAATTTATAACCACCCCTCAAGCCTCAACAGCTGTAGTGTCAAAGGTTACAGCGACGTCATTAAAATGAGCTAGTTCTTTGATTGTTCGAATATAGAGACTGTAGTCTCAGTCTCTATAGTTCGAATTCGTACAAAATAGAGTGAGTAAAGCATACCGATTAACACAAAACTACGTATTGCCGTACACAATAACTGTTATACTATGTCTCTGGTCTAGAAAATGCTAACCCAGCGTAGTGTGTAGTCAATCATGAAGAATTGGTCTCGTCACCATGGAAACCTGGAAAGGCTGCAGTGAAGCGCCAAAGTATCTAGATCTGCAGTAGCTGGGGGTTGTTTTCTAACCACTTTGGGTGAGATCTGTCTCGTCAATTGGTAAGACTTGGGGAGGTTGAATTCCTGAAAACATTACATCTTACATCCGTTTAATTGCACGGCATTAGTTCAGGGTTGTTCGCTTGGAGGACAGAAGTGTAATTCCGGGTAGGCGACATGACTGCTATATCGGACTGGCGATATCAAACTGGTAATTATGTAGCTCACTTTTATTCCTGCAGTTCAAATGACAAATTTTTAATCAAATCAGTACCCAGAGTAGAAGCAGTGATTGTTTTCAGCAATAACTTGTGACAAACAGAGCGGTTCCTTTCATAAAATGATTGATTCAACGGAAAGTTGCTCGTGACGCTGCCACCAATTCCACTCTTCTTAACCTTTTTCATACCGTCACCCCCATGAAGAAAATTGCAGGATGCAATTACCCCTTTTCAAAAATAGCAAATTATAGCCTACACTCATAGTGACGTCATAATGTACACTGAAATGCCTTTTAAAAATATCAAGTCAATGGGTAGGCTGATGTTGTTTTTGTGTTATCCAGTGGTCACATCAAGGAAAAGGGGAGGATAATAGTCAGCATCTGATGCAATTGTAAATCGCAAACTTATTTACATATTTGGTTTTGATCGATACCATTGCAGAAAATCCTATTTCACACCAACAAGTTGAAGGAAATTCAATCAGAAAGTTCAATGCCATTATGACGAAGATTAGTTATTCATTTATAAGGCGAACCCAAAAGGTTCCAATATCTTCCCTTCGTTTCTTCGAAGGCATTTTGATGCTGTCAGGCCTAATTTTTCTGGCTTGACTAGACCACTACACTAATAACTATATCTCTATACGATATTGTTATTGCATTACAGGTGTAAAACTGAACTTAGACACCCCTATGTTGTCTTTCAATTTTCCAGCATGCGTAACAATATATGATTCGCATTACTCCAAAATAAATTGGACTTACCTAGCACTATACTAAACTACATTCCCCCCTGTTATTCATCATCGCTATTGGTTCTGGTTACTATGCTATCACAGCAGGTATGGTGTGTTAAGTGAAACGAAATATATAGCCTACAAGCTCGCTAAAATATATGTAAGCCTACATTCATATTTACGTTTGAAAAGATTTCAGTGCAGCAATATAAGTCTATAAGAAATGTCAATTTGAATTACCCCCCGAAAATTGGTAAATTACCCCTTTGGGTATACACACACTGCATAGTCATCTTGGATCAGGGGTGCTTCGAAGTGCGTCCCGCCACTGGCGTCTATGCATCACTATTCCATTAAAACACCAGTACAAATTTTAGGGATACAATGCTTATCTACCTAAACCCATCATTTAGCTAACGATTGTTAACCTTATCGACCACATAATTGAATTGGTGCCTGGTTAATGCACTCCTTGTTGAGGATAAGATGAGCCATTTTGATGGATGTTTAATTCGGCTGAGCAACAATTACGATATGCGCTCTAGGTGATATTGAGATATAATTTGAGATATTTCATTTGCTCATTGTGTGACTTAGTATAGTGTACAAATATATTGCGATACTGTATATTAACATTCAATGGAATTACGAGTGAAATGGTGTGTTCCGGTATTCGGCATTGCGTCGATTCCAAATAGGATAAATGCAATTTTATGGTCATTTTCAATTCCATGTGCGACGAGTCACAGCTATGTACCCTGGATCATCAGCGTAACCAATTTATAACCATGTTGTTGGCAAATAGTGCTCTTGCTCCCACTTGAAAAAATCACGTCGGTAGTGTTGGTTATATAACCATGTAGCCGTAAAATGTGTAACCGGCATCCGTCCCACCATACTTATGCGTTAGAGCAAGGGTGGGCAAACTTTTAAACTCGCGGGCCGCATTCAACATTTGAATGCATTTGCGGGCCGCACTATATAAAATTGG
>ATSW01015797.1:0-21047 GCA_000444245.1 Botryllus schlosseri | reverse complement strand
AGTGAGGAAAATTAGTATATTATAAATGCGAACCATTCGATATCACCAAAAAGTGATAAAAAGTGGATTCAACAAGACTTCAACTGGAAACTGAGCAGTCAACACAATGACTTGGACTCGGACTCGAGTCATAACACCATGACTCGGACTCGAACCTCTACTTGTTGACTTGAACTAGGACTTGACTCGGTGGTGAATTGACTCAACTTGACTCGAGTCAATCCTATAAAAGTGAGATTGAGTTGTGACTCGGAGCCTTGTGACTTGGTTACGACCCTGCTTCTCATACTAAAGATATAAATGTAGTTGAATCAACGAATAGTCTAAATGGGGCACTGCACTCTAAAAATGATGTCGTCCCTAATTGAAGGGCAAACGAGAAAAATTTAGGCCGCAGCCATTTTCTTCAGAACGTCACCGCAATCGAGTTTCAATTTATTGAAATTTCCACAAGAACACCACGCAGAGATCGAACTTTATATCGTTGTCACCCGATGTTATGAAGGAAATATGTCGTACACGCCAAGGTGGTTTAGATGCGACATTCAACGGAAGATGTTCAGTCAGGAGATCTATGTCAAAATCGGGCCTAGTGTATTCTATTTCTTTGGGACATAGGGCGTGTACGACATATGTCCTTCATATTATATTATTCGATTATAAATCGAAGCATTATTAGATGCACCAACTGTGATCAGATGCATAAATTTCTCTACATCATCAGAATCTTAAGGGGTACCAATGAACCACGGACCTTGTTCGATCATAAATTGTTAGTTGGTTAATCTGAAAGGGGCACTGCGCTATACAAATGATGTGGTCTCAAATTAACTCGCGGGTCGAGAAAAAATTTACTGCAACCGTTGTCATCTGAGCGCCACCGTAATGGTGCTGAAGTAAAATTAGGGTTACAATACGACCTACTTAAGAAGGATTTGTACTCCTTTTTCAGGTTTTTGAAATTGTCGTCCTGGGACGCCTAAATGGGACGGCTCAAGAATTTCTATCATGTATAAGGATTCTATTTTATAGAACTTCTATATATATCTGAACTGAAGCAGATCCATACTAGACAGGTAGCAAATCCTACCTGACAAAGACATATCGCACTCAAACCATGGTTCGACTTTATTTTCTTGTCTGTGAGAGGTTCTGCAGTTTGAGCAGGACATGAATTTCATCGTCTTCATTTCCCTGCAAACAAGTAGAATCATATTAAACAGGTGAAGGACTAATAAGAATCATAATATACAGGTGAGGGACATTCCTGCACTTCAAATGCTTCCATTCCAGCCCGTCCTTTTGAAATGCCAATTCACTAATTCGTATTATCGATGCTGCGTAGGCCTACTGCAAATTAGCGAGAATCATTTGTATGCAAAATGGGTTATCAATATCTCATGTGCACTATCGTGGGGGGTTTGATATAGCGCGTCCGCGTGCAGGCCTTACTACTGTCCGCAGAAACACTTTCCCCAAACAGTTTGTGTTTATGTATCTTTTTGATTAAAACTTATGCCCGTGTCTGAACAAATTATGCTCGTTGCCAATGCCGAATCTGGGTATTTACGTATGACAAGCGCACCCTGTAATAGTAATTATTGCGGGTTTGCGGCATATCTGCAATTTCTTTATCAGCATAACTTTGCCGGTTGATTGATTGTCCAGTCCGATGAAATTGATCACTACTATGTATTTCGCACAGCGTGCTGATTTCACCAAAGTAACGATCCCTATTAGATGTACAAATTCGACCTCATCGTTAGAAACGTCGATTTCATCGCGCGCTCTTGAGAAACACCATCTCCTATCGCGATTTGACGAACAAATATACGTCCACCTTCTACAAATTGAAGTGCATTATTCGCATCGATGAGGGCCGCAAGCCGCGTTTAAAATATTTCGGCGGGAAATCGCGTCGCGTCGCGTCGCGTCGCACATCTAATGACATAACTTTTTCCAGGTCCTTGCAGAATTCAAACTAATTTTCCACACTTCTGGATGTCAGGATGATCTCTGTAAAGTCGATCTAACAAAAAGAATTTCGGACAAAGCGTACAGCTCCGCTCAATATACAATCAGCTCGAAGAATGTCCCAGAAGTCATTCAAAAGTTATCCAGTATGTCATGCTATTACTCACTTATAGCTGTTGGTTTCCAGGAACTGTGACCTCTTCAACAGCTGTACCAAGTTTATTTATTTTTTAAAATCCGTATGGTTTGCGCCGTATTGATTGGTCATCAAAATCAGATGCTCCCCCCAGTACCTGACTTCCGACCTAATTATTGTATTTCTTACAGAATCTCATAATCTAGATTGGATGGTCGCAGTACCCGCCGTTTTTCACGAAAAGTATGAGCACTTCTTATTGGTTGATCAGGTACGAAGTTCATCAATGTTATTAGCATTTGCATGCATTATCAACTCCTATGTAAATTACGCACCGTGGTATTTTATTGCCACAACTAACATAATTCGTCCAATGTTGGTGACGAAAAAAGATTGTAACTGTCACCTGGCTGCATAATCTGCTTAGTTTATTCCAGCGATCTCCAAACTATGTGTCGCGGATTTTGAACAAAAATATTGTATAATATTGAATATAAGCCAAATGTTCAAAAACTGCCTAGTGATTTTCCGAATTTGAAAAAATACAAATTAGGTTATCAGCTATTTTGAGGCTTCTCGAATCCCATGAAAATGCATTGCAGATCCCCAGTTGAAAACCCCTGGTCTAGAATAAACTTACATCTCAACAATCTACTTTTCAAGTTTCGCTTCAAACAAAATATGCCTGATCATGCGCTTTCTGTTTCATGGGCTGATTACCAGTGTTGGGATGACTCGAGTCACCTTTTTCATATGCCTTGACTTGACTCGAGTCACTTGAGACGTAATCATACATCTTCGAAAAGGCAACTTGACTTGAATTCTGTCATGACTCGTGACTTGACTTGACTCGAGTCACTTGTGACGTAATCATACATCTCGATTCTAAAAGACAACTTGACTTGAATTCTGACTTGACTCGAGTCGAAATGACTCGTGTCACTCTAAGGTAGTGGCTTGATCCCAACAATGCTGATTACTAAAAGGCTGTGCCTGTGTGATGTGCTGTGTAGATTTGTCCTCATTCTTTTTTTTTTATATAATAACAGGCACCCAAACATGGAAATGGATACCCTGTCATTTGTTTTGATACGACGAATGAAGAGTGGACAGTCAGCTTTGAAGGGCAACGCGTGACACAGATATGCAACTTTCATCAGGCATTGGCGGTGATGATCTCAATTCATTGGGTCTTCAACATGAAATTTTCACCCAAGATTAAAAGATCACTCACTTTCATGTCGATTTTTCTCGCTCGCGTGCCTAATTTAAAGGCCAGTGGTGCTGTTCGCACCAAACTTCGTGAGATTAGTGACAAGTTTGCTAATGAGTTTTCTAAAATGATGACGATGTTTGCTAATTTATTTTAGCATGCGAGGCATAATGAACACTTCAATAAACATCACAAAAACCGATGGGGTATGTAAGAGTGCAGCAGGAATAGGCGTTTGACAAAGATATGGGTTGGTATTGGTAACCGGAGATTGAGCGTTTGATGAAGGTATTCGGGCAGGATATATAGGTTGCTATGCCTTGGTTTGACTTCTGTAAGGCATATACCAAGGTTGATGTATCCGGATAGGTAAGGGTTATATCCGGATAGGGGTGGTTAGACCAGTCTACCCTGTGGCGTGGTTAGACCAGTCTGCCCTGTGGCGTGGTTAGACCAGTCTACCCGGTGGCGTGGGTGGACCAGTCCACCCTACTCTTCTGATAATGGGGTGGCATTTTGAACCACGTCTAGGGGTGGCCCCAGTTTTTACAGTGTAGCATTGTGTGATGCGATATGCGTGCACAGACGAATCTCGCTAATTGGTCGCGGCCCAGCGTAACACTGATAATACGACTTGATGAATATTAGAGTCATGCTCATTTCAAAAGGAAGTGGTTTTGCGTTTCAAAGAGGGGATATCGACACCCCCTGGCTACGCGCCTGCCGCCACCCCATGCAAATATAAAAGTCGGCGCCTATGACTGTAGCACTGTTAATTATCAAACATAATACCAACCTCTTGATCAGTCTGCTCTCCAAAAACTTTATCAAGAGTGAGAAGCATTTCCATGTACTTCTCATGCATTTCTTCAACACTTCTATCAACAAGCAGTTGAAACTCATGCCTGATCTATTGAGAATAACAACGCGTTACTCAGAGCTGTTAGTCATGAATATGCACATCAGTTAAAACAGGTTAGCTAGAGTAAGTAAATTCATCCATATTCATTTTAAAATACATAGTTATTCACTAACTTATCTTGATACGAACATAATTAGATTGTCTTCATTTATTCATCACAATAATTAAATTATTTTTAGCATATTGCATCACCATACCGTGCAGACTTTGACAAATAAATAATTCTAGTTGTCTAATTTCACCCTAGTAGTACGAAATCTCATTTATCTAATTCTAACCTAATTAGTTGAGTTTCTATTCTCTTTTAATTCTCATCATATTCATTGTTCTTCTGAAAATGCCTAATTGACTATGGTATTTGGTAGTGAGCTAACAAAAATATCCGCCTCGTGCAACATCACGTCCAACTTTTCAGCTATGGTGCACAGACGCTAACCAATNTCATGCTCCTTCNTATGAAGTAGACTTGAATTTTGCAGGATTTCCTTGTCATTCATAATTTCTGTCAATTTTCAAGTTTTTGCAAATTGAGCAAAATCCAATTTGAAAAAAAAATGCGCTTTAATTTTAATCTAATTCAATTTGGAAGAGCTTAAAATTTTCTATTGTTGTTCAAGCCTGGGACAGTGTACACATGTCGTGTAATAGGAATACAGTGTATATATATTAATGCAATAGGAAAATACATAGGCAATACAATTTTCAATTTGGCGAGGCACACAAACAATTTCATTTTACTGATTTTCGAAGTTATGAGTTNAGAGCGTCAGGACAGGAAGATTCGGTGCCAGCCATTTAGGCGCCAATGTACATTTAAACATATATATTATATAATTATATATATATATATCGAAGTTTTCGGTCAGCACAAGGGCAGTCCTTTTCGGCCAAGGTCTTCTCGCTGCTGATCGGTCTGGTAGCACACTTCNCGGAGTCGCATGGCCTATAACTTCATATGTCTTGGTGCGTCGTGGCGCGGTAATGGCCAACACCAAAGTGTCCATTTCTATATATCATGCGTCTTTTTGTTGGGGCGAGGGTACCCAATAATTAAGTTAATTGTCAACATTAAATTGTGCACAGCGCGAAAAATTTTTGAAAAAGNTGCATAAATTTTTAAAGAAATACTTCATAATTCATTTAAATTCGCGAAATAATTTTGGCNTCCTTCGAGCTCGGCTCCCTNCAATTCGGGGGTTTGGGGTGAGGCAGTAATGGTCTTGCACACCGTCACTNAAATTTGACGTTTAAGCAAGANGTGGGGAATCTCGGCAGACTGGGGCCGCGGGCCACATTATCATGTGNGACGGGAAACTNTCCGCNGGCCGGATCCGGCCCGCGGGTCGTATGTTGCCCGCACCTGACGTATGGTAACCCTAGTATACTTTCGTTGATTGAAATTTGGTTTGCTTGACTAATATGCAATCGTACTTGCAATGTCGGGTTTTTGAATCGAAGAGAAGGATATTGTTTCAACGCTAGGCGGTAATGGTCGATGAGGATAGACCGCAATCAGTTCTTAAATAGGGATGGGCACAATGTTTCGAGTTCTCGAATCTTCATCGAATGTTAATCCCGACGATTCGTGTCGCGCGGGGAAAAATGATTTTTTTCGAGTACTGAATTATATGCCCCTTGCCACTAAGAATTTGAATTATTATCGTTTCGTTACTGTTTCCGCTGCAGACGTCTGTAATCCTCGATTGGTCGCATCGCAGCATAAGTAACATGTAGTAACCGGAGTCAAACCCTGAGCATTGTTAGTAGTTGCAATGAGATATAGGCACCAGAACAGGCGATATGTCCTTTTTGATTGCATATGGTACATGTTAAAACTTTCTACATTATTCACACTATTGCGATGTCATACTGAATGATACTGGAATACTCAACATGACACATTCTTTGTGCTTACCCTACTATCAACAAAGCGGATGACGTCATCGTATATCTGCACCATTATACACACACTCGATCGTTTCATTCAAGCGAACATCCTTAACCTCCGTATTCGTGTCTCATGATCCGCAATCGAAGAGAAGAACTTCGGTATTTTAATCAAGCCTCTTTGTGACATTGATTGTCTTGATCGAATTACTATATTGATTTTGCCGCTGACTTTAACTGGCTAGATCACTTAAGCGATCAATATATCGCGTCGCTTTCAGGAGAAGCGGCACGGTTTGATACTGTAGTTGCCTAGGCTCGATTCAAAACTTCGAAAATCTCCAGATCGCTGGCTTTTTGAATTGGGGTTATATAAACGAACTGAGACTACCGGATACAAATATGGAGAAATCTATCTTCATATTATTTGCTCTCGTGATTTTTGTAAAGTTTTGCGAGTCAAGACATGCGGACAATTTGTTCCTCAGGCCGAGATGCGTTTCGAGGTAGTAACCAGACTTGGACAATTAGATCCTTCTAGTTATGCAATTTGACTAATTAGAGCGTAATTCTCGGAATCAAATTCCTATCTAATCTAACTCTGATTTGATATGAACTTTCTAGTTAGTAATTCCATTCAATTTCCAAATTTGTTGTGAAGTCAGTAATTTCACTATTAATCTAATTTGGGAAAGATGAAAATTTTCTAGTTGTCCAGGTCTGGTTAGCGACTGATATTTACTGACGACGGTTCCTTATTGCCGCCGCAAGTCGCCTTATTTCGTCACAGGTGCTTTTCAGAGGAAGAACAAAGACGCGTCGTCAGAAATACTACGGTAAGTGACATCATGCTTCTTCGTCACTTGACAATTTCATAGTAACAACGCATTACTAGGACAGGCTTCTCTCTGCCAAATAGAGTATTTTGTGTATATTCATACCGGGTTGGAGTTTGCCGTTTAGTTTTGTGTTCTTTACGAAGGATATTCATTTCCCAAGGAATGATGAGTTTATTCCGCCGTCAATAGATGACCATGTTCATTGTTCAGTTTCCAAACTGAGCAGTGTGAAGTGCCAATCATATTGAGAATGTTGTCCAATAGCATTGCTTAGATTAATGCATGTTCATACAAAATTTGACATTCAGCACTTTCACCTAAAAAACTATGTATTCACATCCAAACTGTGGTACACGAAAATAGAAATTATCTCGTAATTTTACCGCGGTATAAATCAATCAAAAATCAGAATAAGCACAACTGGAGTACGACGGAACGGAGGTACGTATAGGAACATAAGATTTATAACAATACTTGATTCTATGAATCAATCAGAATCGTCTCATCCGCCAAGTGCGCGAAAGAACCAGCGATTGAATGCATACAGAACAATATCAGCGATTATCGATCGGCCCACACAAATAAGCAAATGCTGTTCAGTCGCTAACAATCCCATGAAATATTCGATCGAAACTTCGAGAACAGGATATCTTAATTTCGAGGGATAGGTTATGTTTTGGGGTACCAATATTTGGGAGTGAATGCACATTGTACACTCTTTTCGCTAAGTTATAGTGCTGGTTAAGATGTATGGCTATTTCTACTGGCAAAGTTTCAATATGATTTGAGACTCGCACATTCCAAATAAGAAGCACCAAAGTGCAAAAAGTTAAAGTCTCTGCGAGCAATTTTGTTGGTTTTGCTTATTCTCGCACATTCAATAACTTGATTGCTACGGAACATGACTTCCGTTTTATAAGTACCAAGGCAAAGTCAGTTTCAAACCCAATGTCACCATGACAACAAGTAAGAAGTTTGTTGTTATCTGCAGTCCAAATCTCGTGCGTGTTTGTCGACCTCGAGAAGCCCGAACTGCAATTTCTGCACTTCGCCCTGCGAGCGCCCGAGACTCAATTTGTCGGCTTGCCTGGAAACGTGTGGCGGGAATATCGAGTGCGCACACAGGTTCGTAAATGAAGCGTTCGGGTCAGAGATAAGCAATCTGCATGGATTTGGATTTGAATAAATAAACAGATTTGAAAATTTTGGATGGATTCGGATAAGTAGTAGTACAAATTCTGTGCTGGACTTGGACATCGAATTTCTAATATTTTTCGCTTTCCAGGCGCCTTTTAGATAGATGTCAGTTATTTTCAGATTTGGACTCTGATTTTGACATGATGTCAACGATAGTGTGGATTTTGACTTGGATTTTAATCTTGAATTCGTAACAGTATTTCGATATATTAAATCTGCTCATATCTTACTTGGGTTCGTAATGAGGATTGAAGAAAGTTCTGTATACATTTTATAAATATATTTAATTATAGAATATAATATTCAAATGTATATCATAGTTATGTACACCAAAAGTCTCTTTAACGTTTTGTTTCAGTTGCGCATTCCTTAGCGACATCCGGCATCACAAACCGGGGCTTTGCTCAGCTCCGAGTGACTTCGACAGAGCGAAGAGAAAAACCTGGTGGGGAAACGGAACCCTCGTATTGGAGTCACCGGACTGGAACGTAACGTCATGCAGTGCAGAATGCCAAAGTGACTTTGATTGCAAGAAAAACGAGAAAGTGAGATTCCTAGATGACTAACCTACGAAAAGGTTCTAGCTATATTGCACTATTTCTGCAGTCTCGTGTTGTACATCTATACGTAGGTTAGTTATCTATTGTGAGAGTTGGGACTAGAGGGGCTATAATCCACAGCCTTTATAGCAGGGATGCACAATCGNTTTAGCTCGAGGGCCACACTCATTGGGATTATAAGCCATTTAAACGAAATCATTTATTTGATTATATAGCGACAGAAGACATGAAGATACATTGATTTGAGAATAACGCACACATATTAACATTAGCATTAACGATATTTCATAAGCTGGTCAGTGGTCATCCTCAATAAACAGTTTGTCATAATAAGTTGTGCCTATTCGTAGAATAGAATGGAAATTTGAATCTTCAAGAATCGATATGTTCTCAGATTTGCAGATCCCTACTATTGAGCACCAATGCTGACAGCATCGTTCCATGTTTCCATAAATACGTCTCCGCAAATGGCTCACTTTTTTACTGTGTGAAACTTGCCTCTCTTCGTTCTTTTGTGAAGACGAAATGAACATAATTTCAACAAAATCTCGAAAATTTTAATAATTCGTGTTTTATTTATCGGCTTATAATTTGATGATTTGATAATTTGTACATGTAGTTATAGGACGTTCGGTTCAAAGAGGTTTTTCAAATGGCAGCAGCGGATTCAATATATGACAACTCTTACATAATCAGTTCAGTTTTATGAAGAATTCCATCATTTGAAAACAATGCAAGACTGCGATACAATGAAAAGATAGGAAGGTGTCGAAGCGACTTGCGTTAGTGCGTTATATCCGACACCGAGACGCAAATCCTCTTCAGTTGATTCTTTATTGAGAGCAAAGCACTAATCTTCAACATGTCGCGTTTAAATTGCTTTTATAAACTCATTTTGAATGAGTTGTGACAGAGAATTTATGAATCATTTGTACCTAACTGCACCTGACTACCCTCTCTAACACACGCACGAATCGGATTTTCGAACTATGGCACTGAAAGTAATCCACTTGATGGAGCTGCGAATCTAAAATACCACTCGTGAAGTCATTTCCCTTATGACTTTCTGGGATGTTTGTTTGTTTGTTTTGGGGTATTCATGGTGTTTGTCGACTACTATGGTCATTTACACCAGGCCGATATTCTTCTTATTTTTCGTAACTGCCGACTTATAGCACGACCCACCTCTAGGCTTTTGTAAGACACCGCTGACGCGGATGAGGTGGCGAGGAGGAGCCTAGGTAAACCTCCAACACTTAGATATCGGACTTCGGAAGTCGACCTCGGTCGGACTCGAACCCGCACCCATTGGTGTTGCAGCCGCGGATTATACCACTGCGCTATCTCGCCACATCTTCCGGTTTTTATTAATTACGTTCAAATTTAACCAAGACATCTTTCTACAGCGTCAAGGCACGGCAATGGGCACGAAATTTGCTCCGCAATACGCGAACCTTTTCATGCACCATTTTGAGAAGAATTTCATGGAGACTCAAACATTGTGGCCTATATTTTACACGCGTTACATCGATGACATATTCATGATATGGACCCATGGCGAACGGTCTCTACAAACGTTTCACTAGGCCATAAACCAATTCCACCCTAATATTCGCCTAACCATGGAAAACTCAATGATTGCAGTTCCCTTCCTCGACACGCTCGTCAACATCGAAGAAGGCCGTGTTTTCACGTCCCTCTACCGCAAACCTACTGACTCTGATAAGATTTTAAATTACCATAGTTTCCATCCGTTACACTGCAAAAAAGGAACAGTGTACAGCAAAGCCCTTCGAATACACAAAATCTGCTCAAAGAGGACAAAAATGATCACTTGGGAGTTTTGAGAAATTAACTAACCAAATCTGGCTACGACCAACAGCTAAAAAAGACTCAAATAAAGAAGGCTCTTAATGTACCACGTGAAGAACTCCTTGATTGCAGTCGGAATAACAGAGAAGCACGAGATCGCAGAGTGCCTCTGGTCACGACTTATTTTCCGGGAGCAGAAAGGATCCGCAAGATTTTGCGAAAATATCTTAATAATGATCCAAAATGCAATGAAGTATTCCCGAGGAGGCCTATTTTAGCCATACGACAACCACGCAGCTTGCGTAACATTTTAGTGAATAGCAGACTACCCCGGGCAAGACAAAAAACGGCGTGGAAAATTGCGGAAAATCTTCATGCAAGACGTGTGCTATTCTCAATAATAATAACGTGATCACAAGAGGACATGCCAAGCACAACACCAAAGGCCATTTCGCTTGCAAATCAAGTCATTTGATATACTTGATTCGCTGCCGAAAAGGATGTACCAATGCATGGTACGTTGAAGAGACCAGTCAACCTCTCCACAAGAGAGTAAATGGACATGATATCGACATGATATATCGAAAGGCAGCAAATCCAAGCCTGTCGGTGAACATTTTTCTTCGGATGGACACTCGAAGAACGACATAATAATCAACGTATTGGTCGGGAACATTGAAGACTCTACCCTACGCAAGGCTACTGAACAAAAATATATCGACAAATTTGATACATTCCGTCAAGGACTGAATATAGATAGAGGGTGCATGTCTCACTACACCATGTAATACTTGAATTGACACTTTTCTGTACGTGTATTATACTACAAACACCTTATACCGTATCCAATTTTTAGGAGCACAGCTTACTTCATGTGTTTCTAATGCATACTACATCTTTGTGCCTATGACGTCATAAAGTACACAATTCTGGAATCTGGAAAGTTCTCACCCACTATGATGTCATAATATGTATATGTTCAAATTCAAAATCTTTTTGCTTTGCTCTTTTCGCGTTACTTTCGCTTTATCATCTGATGAAGGAGCAGAGCTCCGATAGCTCGTGTAACTATAATAAAGTTATTTTCATACAAGTGGACGTTAAACAGGGTGTGGAAGCTATCAAGGTCTTATGTTTATATATACCGTCTGCTATCGCCACAGCAACGTATTGAAATATATATTGGAATCAGCTAGTGTCAGTATCATTATTTTCATCATTTCAAAACACCACAAATCTGCGATACAATGAGAAAATAGGTAGGTGTCGAAACGACTTGGAGTAGTCTTTGAGATCAGACACCAACTTTGGCCTAGGCCAGTGGTTCTCAAACTATTTTAGACAAGCCCCTCTTTTTGATAGTGAAAAATTTTGCGCCCCCTTATCGTGATATCACAAAATATGAGAGAGAGAGAAATCAGAATGCTAGCAATACCAACGGATAGTTTAATGGCAATGGAGGTTCTGGTTATTGTTGAGAGTATTCTCGAATATGAAATTAGGACAATACACAGAGTAAACTCCATGAGCAGGAGGCATATCCCGCGGAGCGTGAAAATATTTTCTGTTAACTGCGGTTTCGCAGCTCTCCGTCGGATACTTTCACGCCCCCAGTTTGAGAACCACCGGCTTAGTCTAAGTGGAGAGTAGGCATGCATACTGAATGAAAAGTAAAGAAGAGGATATAAAACCCAAGCGACAAAATGATGTGACATGAGGCGGAAGGCAAGATCGATGTTAGGTCGTACAAGAAAAACTTTTATTCATAAGGTCGCCAACACACGCTAATTTATTATGTGCTGAGGGCCACATAACTATTGTTTAACGGCTGCATGTAACGTCTGCTGGTTGGCCACCTCTGGCCTGTTAAAATAAGGATGGACAAGGCTACAGCGTATTTGTAACGCTAAATACTAATCAGGGCACAGTGACGGGCACAGCACAGTACGGCACAATGGTCTCAAACACGCGACCCGCGTCAATATTTTTGATTTTTAATTATGTGACAATATTCAAGTGCCCCGTATCGTTTTTCCTAATTTAAAAAGTTATAATTAACTCTGAAATTGCTTCATAACCTGAAAGACTACTCATTAAACTGCACTAACACATCATCTTTGAAAGCAGCCATGCGGTGGATGATCAGATACGACACACTGCCTATTTTGTGATGATAAAACATGACCAGCAGGTGATTCGTGACTGAAAATTATGACTTGGACTCGACCTAATATAGTGCACTGTAATAGTTCGGAAAATAGTTATTTACGTCTTGGGCCCCTTAATCCATGTTATTCGCACCACTTGATGGTGGTGATAGTGGCACGCTCCACCGCTGTAACACCGATATGTTGTTCTGCGATTGAATTTTTCTATCACTATGACACATAGATTATTATATTTACGTTGTTTATGTTTTCCAACATTTGAAGTGAAATCTTGCATCATTGCGACTGCAATGACATGATCAATAGCCTATTTATCAGGAGTATACAAAAAATTCTGGATTAGATTGCTATGATATCAGATCAATCATTCTTAAATTCTAAAATATCCTATAGCTATATATAGTTGTGGCACGTCAAAAGCTAGCTGCAAAATCATAACGCGACAGCTTTTATGATGGCATGCGATGTGGTTGTCCTCTCGCATGGTATATATCATATATATATCGTAGTTTGGATGAATTATGCTCACTCTCTGCCAAGTAAATCAATTTTTTTCAAATACCTATAATTTTTTTTAGCTAGGCGTAAAATGCTATTGTGTTAAATCAAACTTTCGCGTTGCGCCTGAAATGTCAGTCTGCTGAGTCGTTTCACTTTCCGTCGGACAATTTCATCCCGTCAAATAAGGCCTACTTGGGAAGACATTGATTACCCCTATTATTGATGCTGCGGCCCGCGGCGTCATCAAAAATGGTAAATTGGCCCGCGAACACATTTGAGTTCGAGACCTTTGATTTAGCACATTGGTTCTCAAACTCGCCGCCGCCGAGACACCCTGCCTACGCCTCTGCCATTATGTACACTGCGTTATTTATAATCCTCTCGCAGAAAGAACTAATTCAATATTTCTGAGCTTTCGCGGCGGTTTCCTCGTGAATCGTTATTGGCAGATATCGCAAGCTGAACATGTGTCAACTCCATCCTGTTCTACTCCGAAATGAACCAATAAGTCCATTAATAACGTTTAAATGACGAGGAAAAGCATCTGCTTATGACATCACAAACGGAATGTTGCTTACAAGCTGTAGGTACAGTTGAAATGAAGATTGTACGATATTGCACACCCGGTCACATGTTCTGAAGCATAAACTTGCCTGGTTATTGTGTTAGCTCGTCATTGGTATATTTTAATGCGGATCTGGTACACCCCAGTACACCGCATTGGAGTGGTGCACCTTTTTACAATTTTGGTACACCCCAGGGTGTACGGAACACCCGGTTGAAGAGCCCTGGTCTACTCTATACTACCATACTGTGACGAACATCGCCGATATTTTTTTTACCTCTAATGGCCTATACCGATATTCCGTTGAAAGTGTGATATGCGATATTATCGCCAAACCGATAAGCAGTTGGGCTCTGTTGTATACCCAGAATTACGTTTTTATTCTGACCTTGAGAGACGCTGTCCAGATATTCGATATTCGCATTTTGCCGGGGACAGTATTGATTTCTGATTTCTCCTAAGACTGTTTTCATCTCTGACTTGCCTTCCAGCTTCATACGGGAGGACGCAATCGACCTGAAATTTCAACAAGAAATATACCGGTGCTTGTTTTCATTTAATACCGAACGCAGTTGTGTTACTAGGACGTGTCGAACATCAATATGAACAAGCATATAATATATGTAGAAAGCTATAGGTAAGTTTAAGTTCGTGGATTACAATTCCGGCAAATGACCTGAGATTAGGGCTGCATTTAAAACAGAAATCAATGTAAAACAAACATGTTTAAAACAATGCCCTTGTTAAAAACATTTTTACTGTTTTTCTACTCGACATGACGTCACGAATCTTAAATTGTGACGTAACAGTGGATTGGCATGGACAATTGAAAATATACGGTAAAGTGGCTCCTTCGACGACAGGGGTTTCCGACCACTGTCAAATACAGATCAGAAATATCTTTCACAAGGGCTTACCAGGACTACATCGTTGTGCAGCATTTTTACCGTCGGCGGTCATCATCATTAGAACACCTATTACGTACTAAAAATGTATATCTACTTGCTATAACTGTTGAAGCGACGACGATTTCGAGGGTTGCATCCACTCCACAACGTATGACGTGTTTTGCCTGATTCGCTATAGCGTATCACGTGAGCGCTGTCATGCCCCATGAGCGATCATGGTGCAGCCAGCGCAGTAATCATTCATTTCTGCATCTGACCTTACCTAGTGAGGATCGCTAGTTTATGGTGTCGGCGCTAGTCGGGATATTGTTAATAAAAGCCTACCATAAGTCCATTGGTCTGGTTCATCACAACGTATACGTGGACTATATTGGGGGCAAATCGTCCGTAGGCTCACACTACGTCTTTTTTCGACAGTAGTTACACAACTAAGCCCTAATTATAACAACGTTTTGAAAAAAATGTTTTTCACATTAAGGCATTTGTTTAAAACAATGTTTAAAACATGCTTTCAACCAAGTGTTTTAAGAACACCGTTTGTTTTAAATGCAACTCTACCTGAGATCTCTTACTAGATGAAGAACGTAAGTTTCCTTTTTCATCTGCTTAAGATGCCGATATATATCTTCCAAGTCTTCCACAGAGCAGACCCGAGTAGTTTTGATGATGATCAGACTTGAATTTTGGCACACATTCCTCAGAATTTTATCGCGCATTGGATATCCGCAGTCTCCATTCGGTATCAATCGCTCACGTGCCTTGCGGTCAGTGTTTTGTAGTCCGACACTTGCGCCAGTGAAGCAAAACCCGGTTTTCCTGCACGACGCCCCGTCCTTCCAGCCCGATACGCTGAATCCGTACTTGTATGCTTCATCAAGACGCGTGAAGTTACAACTGAGAACTTGTTTTAACAATCTTAGTTTTCTATTTTCAGGGATACCGGGAGTGCAGTCTAATCCGAATGGATATAATGGTTCGTACAAGTATGTACTGTTGTTCGTGGCGGCAAAAACTTCGCCTGTAAAACTGCTGCCGCATCTGGTTTGGGTCAAAATGATTAAAACCTTTTGACGGTCCTTTTCGCTTGATAAACGGCCAAAAAAGTTTGGAGAGTCCTTGATGTAATTCAGTGTGAACATCATGCCGGCGACAAATATCAACGTCGCAACCGACACTTGTCTTCCAAGGGTTTTCATAGTTGAGAGATGACCGAATCAGACCAGATCCGTATAGTCGTCTACGTTAACAACGAAGGAGCGATGATTCCTAAATACTTGCGTGGGGTCGCTGATAAATGGTGTCTCGGCGTGACGATTGACTTGAGGATGATGAGTAGAGTCAGAATACGTTCATGGAGTTAGAATGCATAGTATTGGTTCGATCCAATCCTGACATAGGCTATGTAATGTGTGTTCACATTTCATACAACCCAGATTAAACAGCCTATTCTGTAAAAAGATCCAATTCATTATTATTGTTATATACATAATCTAGTGTGGACTGCAATTCAATTATGCACGTCACTCACGTAAAACCAATCTTTGAATAATAGAATACGAAAACGTCAACGACTAGCACAGTGTTTCTCAAACTTTTTCTGCTCGCGTACCACTAACTTGTTTTGTTCTTTTACTACAACGCGTACCACCTAGTTCCCAAATTACTAATTTTAGTCAAATGTACCAGTATTATTAGTAATTGGCGTTGTTAATACAGCATATTGTCAATGAATATTACAAAAGCGGATTTAATTTAGCTAGATACATCTGTTTCCATGCGGGATATGACCTCATTCATGACACAGTGTCCGTTTCCCAGATTCAATTGGACGATCTCGGCCACCAAATGGCCGAAAGACCTTCCTCGCACTAACACGCCGAGCCAAGGGATCTCCATTCTTCTTTTATGCATGTTTTTATTCCAAGCGCCGTTTCCACAGGCTGTGCTTCGTGGTCGCGTTAAATACGGTTTTCATACGAACCACGAACAGTGGCAAACATTCTTCTTCGTATTCGATTGCGATGAATCCATACTTCATGTATTCTTGATTACATTCTCGCTTCGATATGGGTAAAATTCATCTGCCTGGCTGTACTGATGCATCAGTATGCTAACCAGATAGCTGGAAAAATATCTTCTTTGATACTTTGATGCATTAGACTAGTATTTTAGCCCCAGTAGTCTAGCTATCCAATATCATCGTATGCTTGGTTCTCTTTAATGTGAATCTGGTGTGGCTCAATGATACCGTCGTGAAATTGCTTCACAACTGTAGTAAATGCGCACCGTGTGTAATCATAGTGGATTACTGCGAAGAACAGCAAATTGTAGACCGAATACAATTAAAAATCACCAAACCGTTTGCGTAACACTTGAAAATATCTCACGTAAGACTGCCACTATAGTGGTACACGGTACGCGTACCACGGTTTGAGAGCCAATGGACAAACAGAAATAGAAAAATAGACACTGGACACCCAAGGGCGTAGCCAGAAAACATATTTGGGAGGGGCGAAAAATTCGATGACGTAAATGAGCTCCTCTCCCTTAAATATAAGGGAAAATAGGGTAAATACGACGGTCTTGGGCCCTTATTGGATGATTAACACATCATTTACACACTCTTACATAATGTGATGTGATTGTGAAAAACTCGGGCGTCTCCACATTCGCGCAAAGCGCGAAAATATTTCATGGTTAATGAATGGAATTGGTTCATTATATTGTTATTTGCATATTGCAAATACGTTTTAATAATCAGATTTACCGGTAGGGCTAATGGAAGTGGTGTCATCGAGCATTCAGGGGCACACTTGAACTACATTCATACCATACAGCAAGACTATTTAGAGCAGTGGTTCTCAACCGGGGGTCCATACAGCATTTTCTAGGGGTCCGCGTAACCTCTAAATTTGCAAATTGGTTGATAACCGGTCTACTTCATGACTTGCGGAGAAAGCTGTCACCACACGAGAGATCGCTCACACGCAAGGTCGTAGCCAGAATTACAATTTATTTTATTGTTTTTTTTTCATGAATTTTGGGGAGCTCCCCCGTGGAAACACATACCGTACATTCTGTCATGGGCAATTTCATCATTACCATTTATCCATACGATTCTAAGACGCACACGCAGACCCTATGGGAGCTTCCAGTTTTCCAACTATAGCTTTTATTAGGCGATCGTTTCACGGAAGAGCCCAAATCGCTGACATTAATCAATGTGAATTTCTGACCTAGTCGCGCGGAGCGTCAAATGCTTTTGAATGAATGAAAGAATTTGATCAATAATATTGGTGCGTGTATATGAACATTTGATCACGTGGATTCCAGTCTTATCCATTAAGTCGTTGAAGCACGGTTATTTAGCAACCTCTGATAAAGATTGACGCTACTTTAAAGATTGGAATCGCTCATACATACCAGACCAAATTATAAAACTCATTTGATCACACTTGTGCGATTTCATATTAGCCCTTTTTATCGGGAGTTAGCGATATTTTCCTGTGCCAGTCGCATTTATGGCGGCGATGTCTGATTGCAGGGACAGGATCACTAGGCGCCTGCCATTCAAGCACCCGAAAATCTATACCGAAGGCTTCGGAATACATGCGTCGGTTTTAAGGCCGTCAATCATTTTGGGAGCGCACTTTGCAGAGTCGCATGTAGCCTACTCTATATGTATTCGCATGTACCGTTACGGAACTTGCCGGGGCTAACAGTCTCCAACCCCCATGCTGAACTGACTCCCCTAGTCTCAATCAACCCAACGACCTCGGGCCACGCTGGTGTATCTACTGGTATTCTACTGTTGTATTCTCATGATTGAGAATGCAGCTTAATTCAATAAGGGGGATTATTTGCGAAAGAATTTATTTTCAAGACACGGATAATACAATCAAGACATGCATGGACTGGACAGTGGACCACTAAATCGCGCGGAAGCGCGAAGAAAAATTTCAGGCTGCATTCATCTGTCCTAAAATACTGTTATATTTATTGATTTTTCGAATATTTTCCAAAAATTTGGGAGGGGCGATCGCCCCTTTCGCCCCTCCCTGGCTACGCCGGTGTGGACACCCTGGCAACATCCACACCATGTAATTAATTGTATCAATTGTCGCAGCATCAAAATATTTATTTCTATGATTAGCTTTAGATAGTTACAGGAGGAGATGAACAAGTTTCACGACTGTTGCATGAGCAACTGATTGTTTGTTTGTAGGGTATTCATGAGGTTTGTCGACTACTATGGTCATTTACATCAGGCCAATTTTCAATATTTTTATTCCGTTGCTGCCGACTTGTAGCACGGCCCACTTCTAGGCTTTCATAAGATACCGCTTCCACACAGATGAGATGGCGAGGAGGAGCCTAGATAAACCGCCAACACTTAGGAACCCATTGGTGTTGCAGCAGTGGATTATATACCTCTGCGCCATCTCACCCAAGCTGCGAACAACAGTGTTTTGTAACGCGCCGCGGGCTGTAATCTCTAAAATTTATAAAATATATCTTATAAAATCTTATAACATAACAGTGACCAGGGCTTCACGTGAACAAGAGCGAATTCGTTTTCGATAAAATGATCGCGCGGCAATATCGAACTTCTAAAGTCGATACAATTTGCTAAAATGAGTAACGACTAGGGGAGATATCAGTCCTCCCTTAGAAGGATCTGTCTTGATTTTTAATGAAATCGGAAATATCCTCCGAGGACGCCCATATGCCCTTTATTTGACAATTCGTCCTCCTTTATCTGGTTTCCGACGTCAGTGACGGCAGGGATGACTAACAAATAATCTTGTAGCGGGTCTTCCAACAGCATTTTCAGTTAAAATTTACCGTATTTTTGTCTAACTACGAATGAAACAATTTCTTTTACGGCTCATTTTCTTGCAGTTCTCCTGACAATTTCAACCCTTAAAGGGATGCAAATTGATCCAAAAACTACTTTCGGCCTGATGAGATTGAAAGTGTAAGTTTTCGCCTGAAAATGGCGAGAATCAAACTACTTGCGTGTAGGGCAAGTAAAGTAAGGTTTACTATCATCTCCATCCATGCCTCACACAATAATGCATTTCTAATGTTACTACGCTGTACTTTAATGAACTTGTATGAACAGAAACAGTACAGATAACCAGAGGCGGTGTGTACTGAAGTACTCCGTCTCAGGACCGTAACTGCCGCACCCCAGACCCCCCAATTGGGGAACGAGCTCGAAGGGGGCCTAAAATTATTTCGGGAATTAACATAAATTATAGAGTATATTTTTAAAAATTTATGTAGCTTTTTCAAACATTTTTCGCGGTACGCGCGATTTAATCTGCCAAGCATCTTGGTTGTTGGGTACCCTTCCCCCAAGAAGAAATACGCATGATTTATAGAAATGGGCATTTCGATGTCGGCCATTACCGCGCCACGACGCACTAATACTTTTTTTTTTAAAGGGTTCAGCCCCTTTAACATGCGACTCCGAGAAGTGTGCAAGACTATCGGGAGCTAGAAAACATTGGCCGAAAAGGACTGCTGAAATACTGACAGAAACCGTTCATACATATACTTATATGTTTAATTGTTCATATGCGTCTAAATGGCTGGCACCGAATGTTCCTGTCCTGGCAATCCGAACCTCGTAAGGCAAATGGTATCCCGCAGAGAAAAATTATGGGCCGGTGAAGAAATACCACTTTGAAATCGTGTGCGTCTTTTAGTTTAGTACGTTTGGACGATTTCAATATCTTTTGACATAGCAGACAGGAGGTCACGAAATAACATCATGTAACGAAGTCATTATACCAACATGCTTGCCCGAATATGTTTAATTATTATGAACAAGCCGCACGTCTTCCAAGACACCTCACTCAGATCTACCGGTGAATCTGATTGCGCAAACAGAGAGACGATATAAAAATTGATAGCAAAATATATGCAATTCCCGATATTATTGACCGATTCAATAATGAATCATAGACAGTTTTCGCTCTCGGCGAGGTTAGACGATATAAGCCGACTCAGCAAACAGTGCAGAAACTCTTGTTGATAAGTAGCGGCAAAAACGGATAGCGTGATGGGGATCTTGGGGCTATGCCCCCCAGAAGTTTGGATTATCACCCTATGGCGGGGGCAGGATCAACGTTTTGGGGGGTGGGTGGCGAAACGCTGTTTCGGTCCTGTTCCTTCTATTTCGGCATATTCAAATAGGTTTTGCCAATGTTGCCTGGAGTATTGAACTATTTCTAATTGCTTATAAGTAGGTGGGATCTGACTTTCCATCAAGGGTACAAGTGAGAAGACATCTCGATTCATTGCACATTTTGACTCGAGTCAATTCAAGTCAATCGATTTTTGAAAGTGACTCGAGC
>ATSW01015796.1:0-11623 GCA_000444245.1 Botryllus schlosseri | reverse complement strand
TTTCTTCACTGCCAATCCCCTGTGTGCCTTGGCAGTCTCAGCGTTTTATATGTTACACTTTCGTATTCAATTTTCCAAATATTCGAAACACTTTATATTCTCAAGCTTACCAGAGTAAAGGCACATTCTCCTCCCAATTAAATTGTTTTGCGCCCATAAGCGCCATACAATCCACGTTGCCATGCTAACAATAATTCGTTAGCCAGATTTTCGTCACATTCATATTGATAGGAACGTGAAAGCCAACAGTGTGTTATTGTGTATGCGTGAGGTTGAAATTCATTCTTTCCTCCAAAGCCATTTACACCAAGTCGATATTCTTAATTTTGGTAGCCCATCCGCCGACTTGGAGCACGGTCCACATTCCGACTTTTTTAAAACACCTCTTAAGCAGATTGGATGGTGAGGAGCCTAGATAAGCCTTTCACTTCTGTAATCACCTGTTACATGAAGGACCACAACTGCCGTACCCAAACCTCGCTATCGGTACATCGAGCTGGAAAATTATCTCCTGAATCAACACAAATTATGTATAGTATTTCTTTGGAGAATTATTGAACTTCTATCAAATTTTCTTCGCGCTGTGAGCGATTTGACATCGTTCGACGTCGTGATTTTAATAGTGTTTTCGTTGTTAACGCACTGGAAAAATAAAAACTGACACACACGAGTAGTGCTTTAAACGTTAGTCGCGAAAGGGCGTCTGGTGGGCCGCGAACTGAAAAAGGTTGAGAAGCACTGAAACGAACCTCTTGTGAAATTGAAATGGGACTGATATAGCTTATATTGAGGCGTTAGTTAAACGTTACTCGTGAACTATTGGCTCTGTATAGGGTTGCATTTAAAACAAACGATGATCGAAAATATAGGGTAAATATAGCTCCTTTGGCGAAATATCCATACTGTTGCTGTTGAACCGACTATTTTGATGGTTCCAACCATCCCATATCGATATACGTCGGCTATATCAGGTGGTAATTATCCGTAGGCTCATACAGCATGTTTCTTGGAAAGTATTTACAAAATTATGGCATAATTTTACAACTTAAAAAAAACACAATTTTGTTTATTAAAAAAGGCCTTTGTTTAAAACAATGTTAAAACATGTCCTAAACAAAGTGTTTTAATACACCGTTTGTTTCAAATGGCCCTAGTCATTATCATTAGAACGCCAACGGGGATTGATAAATTCTCTGGTCTCTCTCCGATCGGATTCCTAAGTCGGGTTATTGGCCAGGCTTCGATCCGAAAATCACCGATAATGATAAATCAAACGAGTAGGCTACCTGTTTCTAGTAAAATACAAAAACAGTCTATTTAGGGTTGCATTTAAAGTCATTAAAGTCATATTTCGTCAACCTACATCAGTGTCTGTGGAGCGCCTATTTTCCTTACTAAAGTCATTTTTACGTCCAAATCGTAGCTACAAAGACTGTAACATTCTACACTACATGAACCTGTACTACAACAGTGGTTTAAAATATATAAATTGATATGTAGTACTTTTATGTCGCGTATTTTTTACTCTTTAGATCCGTGGGTGACATTGTTCGCATGTAAAAATACACGATTTCCATATAAAGTCATATACAGTCAAATGTTCAAAAAAATAAAGTCATATTATTGATTTTTAAGGTCATATAAAAATGCCCTAATAATGACCAACGACCGTAAAAATGATGCTTGTCGATGTGGTCATGATCAAATATATTTTTCGTCCATTTAAGAGACATATTAAGTTTAGGATCCATATTTATCCTGTGTTTTCAATTGCAATTCGTAAGGCGCCACATTGCAATGTAAATTCCCTATGACGTCGCAATTGCAGAATCTTGACGCCATGGCTAACAAAAACACAATAAAAACAGGTTTCAAACAAGGGCCATATTCTAAATATGTTTCTTTCAAATGCAACCGTAATTGCAAAATTAGGGCAGAAGCAACAAGGATGGCGACAAGAAGTTCATATTCGTATACGATATCGAAGAATTTTAATCGGAAACTCCGTTACCGCCGGACACAACTTGAAGACGGATTTCCCATCAATTAGTCTGACAAACCATAGCAACGCACTTTAAAGCTACGGGATCGCATTTATCAAAACCGATAGGTCAGGCCGAGGTCGGTATTTTTTAACCATATTTTAAGCATGGTGACGTTGGAAAAGACACGGGACATCCACAAATCCTTCCAAATCACAACACATTATAGCGATACAGTCATACATTACGCGTCAAAAAATCAGCAGATCTATTCGTAGCGTCGGGAACAACGCTGTGAGCTGTGAATATCAGGGAAACAAGATTAATCCAAACAGGCAAACATGACATAGGGAGCGTGAGTTGAAATAAGTGCCGGTTATACTGCATCTCGCCGAAAAACGTACGCACGTCACAAATAAATATTGGTCGCATTCCTAACGACGTATCTAAATAAGCCTAAAATGTTTACCCTGAGAGGAATAATTTTACATTAATATTTGAAAACAGTTTACCCGGCACACCCGGTATATTTGATACCTGCCTGATTTTCATAGTACGTTGAATTTGAGTATGTTGGCAAAATGAGAGAAAATCCAAATCTGCACTCATTTGTTTGGAAAGCGAACCACGAAAGGACAGTGAAATTTTATGAATATAAATTTGGCTTGACGGATCTTATATAGATGGACTTCTCGGTAGAGGTCTGTACAATTGATACTGACATACCTATTGAACCGACCAGGATCGCCAGGTAAGATTTCTTTATCATGTGATAATACTATCACCAAATAGTCCTACATTCCAAATATGTATATTGGATTTTGGGATCGGTTTCCCAAGACCCAACCATACGTTTTTCTAACTTCTTTTAACGCCAGGGCGAACATAATGGTGAAGCGTCCGGCTTCTAGATCGGTAGGTTATGGGTTCAATTCCCAGCCGTGCCAGACCGAAGACCTGATTAATAACACGGATATCCATGAATTCCCCGCTTGGCGCTCAGCATTACCGGGATAGCATGTAGTGGCGGTGCAAGAATGAGAAAGCCATACAAGGATATATCTGCACCTTATATACAATCTATATAATACATACAATTTCAGTTCACCAATTAAACCTTGGTGGCAAGGAGCGTGTAATTTCAGTGCTCGAAGGAATCATTTCTCGCTACACGTTTTGAATCAGCAGAATTAATAATCCATCCACAATAGTGCACGTAATTCATTGTGCATCGCCCGACTGATAATATCATATTATCGCATAAAACAAACGGTATGACGACCATGAGTAAAATTCGAATTTGAGGTAAAACACGTCAATTGACAGCCATATATTTTCCATTCAGACATCTCGAAGACCATGAGAGTTATAATATTCGTAACAGCAGTAGCATTGGCGATTCTCATCTCGTCAGATCTATGTTGCGGCGAAAACTGTACAGTGTGAAATGACCAACATACCTGATATAGATGTCTGGAAATAGCACCAAGTACATTGTTTTGCGGGCATGTTATCAAAGGTAAATGTAGTGAGTATGTGTTATTTATACATTTGAAATGAATTAGTTACTAAATATTCAACTGTGTTTTACAGAATATAACACGTGTAAACGCGATACCGGTGGAATANAAAGATTGCGCCACGAGCAACATCGTATATGCGTTTATTCAAAGTGAGTAGAGGAAAATATATTCTTAGAAAAAATAGATTCTATACGTTATCAAAAGTTGATGTAATTTGTATGAAATATTACTTTCGTCATTACACAATCAAGGTTACTACATCCTGAACGAACTGAAGAGCGGCGTAGAAGAAGCCGAGGCAAAAGGTGACATTTTTCGGGGGGAGCCCGAATATGGAAAGGAGTATACAGGAACATCGACAGGTTACTGAAAAAAATAGATGCCAAAATCCGCAAGGTATAATAAACTGACTGGCATGATGCTGCTGCAGAGACGTCACAGCTTCAAATAATATATTCTCAGAGATGTTATGGTGCTGGGTACACTGCTATGCCTACTGCCAGCGAGGAAACTGAAACGGGCAGAAATCCTTCGTATGATCTTGAAGCCGTGATAGAGTTTCTCACTTTACGCCGGGGTATGTTTAATTAATGTAAAATATTTTTCTTTGATATATCTTACTTTATACATGTACATTGCAGAAACAGGAGACAAGTGGGGAAGCAGCACGCACTTCGGTGCTGACGTTGATTGTGGCGACCCAGAAAACAGAACGTAAAATAGAGATACCATATGTCCTCTTTTAAGAAGATTTGTCCTCGTTTCTCGAGAAAGTTGAATGGTCCCGCGAGGACGCCCAAATCGCAGTTTTTCTTCCATATATGCACAACGATATTTAAGATAACATTTTATTACTTTACTCAGCATTCTGTATTGCCAATATCACCTTTCCACTTTCCACCTATTTATACATACGCAATAGCTATATACTCAACGCTCGTTATGATCAAATGTCATTTTTGCTATAGTTATAATATATCACGATATTTTATCTTATAAATTGCATGCGTTAATGAACCTCAAGTAACAGCAGTATATTTTAACATATTAATAAAAATATTTGCCGGAATTTTCGTATTTCTATCAAATACTGGCAGACAACGGGGTGTTACAGCATATAGCTTCGTATGGAATTCAAATTCCAGTTCTGATCTGAGAGAAAAGGTGTTTGGGCGTATATAGCTAGGGTTGCATTTAAGACAAGAGGTGTTTTAAAACAGTCGAGGCTTGGAGTTTATATTATTACGAGCCCATTCTCCACGAAGATCGCATTAAACCGGTATGAGGTATATCACTTTCCCTGCAACCCTAATAGCTTCGAAACTTATAACAATCATCACACCCAATACCGAAAATCAGTCGGTGTGACCTTAAAATCCAATTCCTTCCAAATGCGACCAATGATAAGATGGCAATCAAACCATTGCCAGAGATACAAATATTAATATAATAACGCTGTCTGCAGGCCTACTATATCGCACGCTTGTAAAGCGCATAAAAGTGAGACGATTGCTATGAGTATCCAATGAATTTCGCGTTATTGTTAGCACAGAATAACTTGCGCGGGGTCAAGTGCCCGACAAAAAACGTAGTCACACGTTTCTACAAATGCTTTGCGTCAAATTAGTTGCCTATATGAATTTCTAGGTCTATATAGACAATATACGGTTTTATAAATTTTACCATTTCAGCGAGTCAAAAGGAGAAATTATACAAATGTATACTGATATATGTGATACCCAAGTAATAGGCAAAAAAACCTTAAACGACAATACTCGCGTATCCTGACCTTTTCACCGACATTACATGACCGATGCAGTACAGATCAATTTGAGTTATTAGGTGAGAATGTAAGATATGATGGCAGTGAGAATCACTATTTTAATGTGTCATTCAATATCTGATAATAAATGCTAGTTCTTGAGTGAGCGTGTGCAGTGAAATCATAATTAGGTTGTTCAAATTTTTTTTCGAATTTCGCTGATTAGTTGATAAAATCGTTAGGATGCCTAACAAACGATGGGCATGAAATTTGCCTCCCTCCAACCTGTAGAGGCGTATGTTTTAGATTTGAAAAGATTGATTTATGTAGGGAAAAAAGTGTTACTGGACACCCCAAAAAATTATCACGCTGTCGAACAAAACGACAGATTAGATAAAAATTAGTCTTTATGGTAAGAGATTTCATCACTTTAATTTCACGGTATCTTTGAGGGCATGATCTGCATACATAAGTCAGTTAACAAAGGTTACTAAAATCTCTCTATAAATCCGTTTTTGCCAGATAACAAAATACAAAGTCGCCGTAATTCAATTATTCCTGATTCTTGTTCTTATACTGTATTAGACAAAATAATAGGTCCTTATCACTATGGTCAGTGATGGCGTACTAAGAAAAGCACCATGATCATAATGGCGCTTTATTGGAATAACTAGAAATGACATGTCAGCATAATGAGAAAACATATTCAAGGCTCATTATAACAATAAGGGTTACGAGATAACATAAAACCAATGGAGGGTGGGATATGCATAGGTGTGTTAATTTCAATTCGGCATATTTCGCAACAGGGAATCTACGATGAAATTCATATTTTGCACAACGGGATGAAACAAGTTTAATGGCTTCACAATATTGACGGAGACCGCACAGTGAAGATTGTAGTATGCTAATTCGAAACAAATTATAATTTTGGTAACACTGGGTATAGTCATTTTCACATTATCTCCGATTTAGCCATCTCAATAACGCAGTGTAACGTCTGACGGACATCGAAAACTCGGGGCAAGAGTAATTCAGACTCCATCGATTTAAGAATTCAATAGCAGCGTCGAGGACTCGTACTTGCAACGTTGAAAATGATTCAAAATACCGCCATGAATTCGGGTCTGCAGAATGGCTATCCGCGTCCAATACAGACGACGAAAACAACGTAATGAAATTACACATTACTATCCACGGGACCTATTCTTTAAGTGGAAAAGAAACCCGTGTATACATTGGTGATTTTAAAACGACAAAATAATATCTTTCTTTGCCCTATTGAATGCTGTGCAACTATTTACACGTTGCGTCACTTGCCGGTGATATATGCGTATTCCGTATGGTGCGTCAGAAAATGGAATCTACCACAACGAGAATGTATACGTCCGAGTCACAATTGTTTTGCTAGCGACGTAAGCATATGTACGGACTACCTGTTCGTCATCTCAGACTGAATATCCTGGGGATTCGCTAACAAAACTATACTGAGGCAAATGGATTGGAGTATATAGGCCCATATCAGTGGCGGGCAACTGCTCCAGTCGGCGGGCTGGATATAGGAAAATTAGGTACTTGGCGGGCCGGATTTCTGAATTGAAACATTATTCGCCCGTTTACCCACATATGTAAGGAATAATCGTATTTAAAGAATGTATTTTAACAACAACGATGTCACTTCAAAGTCAATTCTCGTCGATAATGACGAAGACAATGTGGATTTGAGAGAGCATTATCGTACAGGCGCCGCCATGTCTGCTTCTCTTAGATTAATCAACACACGGTGCAAGATTTCAAGGCGTTCGATATGCCCGGTACGCGTTACCCCAAATTTACCAAGATATCAATTCATTAGGGTTGAGTAGGTGGTGAGATAGCGTACTGAGACAATCCACAACTACAACACCAATGGGTGGAGGGTTCGAGTCCGGCCGAGATCGACTCAAGAATTCCTACCTAAGTGTTGGAGGTTTATCTAGGCTCCTCCTCGCCATCTCATCTGCATAAGTGGTGTCTTACAAAAGCTTAGAAGTGTGTCATGCTGCAAGTCGGTGGTTACAGAATCAGAAATAAGACATTTTGGCCTGGTGGTAATGAAAATTGTAGTCGACAAACACCATGATTACCACAAACAATATTCGGGATGAGTACATCGTTAATGCCGATAATGCAAGTCTTCTCGCTTCAACGAACTTGCGAGTAAGCTCCACTCTCGCACGCTGCGCTCACAGGTAACATACTTTAACTAAAATATGACGTAGTAAGCAAGTAGTGGGGAATATCGTATGTTGTCGTATGGAATATCGTATGTTCCCCGCCTCGGGCCTCCACGAAGAAATGTCTGTGAGAGCTGACTTAATGTGGCAAAAAACTCATGATGAACTTTCTTCACATGGAGTTACTCGTGTAGCAGCTTTAATAGTTAAGTATAGAAGTGAAATGTAATGGGCAATGCGCAAACGATTTGCGTTCTTGTTCTCGTAGCGATCATTAGGTATTTTTCAGGAGCTATTGCAAACAGCAAAGTCGCAGTTATTTCAATGGTTACCGAGCAATCGTAATCAGGTTAGTGCTCTTTTACAGAACTTCGCTTGAAGAAACTTCATTCAGACTCACGAAATGGGCGCATAACTATCCAATACATGAACAGCAGCATTAAATGAAGTTACCTTCATTACAATTGACTTGTACATGTTTGGTGTAATCAAAAGTAGGGTTAATTTTAATTTTTGATGGCTCACCGGTGCACACCATTGGCTTTGAAGTTTTGCAGGTCCACGAGGCCAGAATGGCCGAGAACCATTGATCTAGCTTGCGATATTGACTGTGTTGCAACGTCATAAGTAAATCCCATAATATCTCTAACAATAAATAATTGTGTAACATACAATTAAAATGGATGCGAAATTTTAAATCAGAGATTATCAGGTAACCTTAGCTTCGCGCATGGCGACAGCCACTTCATCAAAATGATTAGGCCTAGAATAATTTGCCTTGTCGAGAATAGTCCATCCATCCCTCTTAACAGTCATTTACTATTTCGCTGTTATGGAATCGAATTTATAAGTACATATACGGGGCACTGTATAAACTCTATGTTAATAAATAGAAGCTATGAGTATTCTGTTTGAACGGTGATGCTGCTTCGACACATAATGTCATTTCACGACTGACCGATATTTATTGTACGGAATTAAAACGACAACAAACCGAATAAATATCCAGACGCCATTTTGTTTTCTTTTCTAGTGCATCGATATCATGGAGCGTACGCCGCAGTGAGAATGTCGCTGTGTGGCAGATGTGACGCCGCCATTTTCAAAAATCATTATCAGTTATGCTAGTGCGAAAAATGATCGAGACGACAGATTTCGCGTCGTCGGGAGAGACCGTTCACACGTTCATTTGGGTGCCTTGGAGTCGACTTTTATCGAAATACGCCAATCAAGTCTTTGCCTACATTAAGAGTTCCTGTATACTATCTAAAATAATACATCGAGTTTGAGCGATCTCTTCCCCTCGATTATTCGAAATTGCATACCGGTGTCGTCATATTTTGTGATAAGATTGTTGATGTGCAATGTTCTTTCCAATTCTCTACTAGTTGCTGACGATCACACTGGACTAGTGTTAGTCGAAAATATTCGGGTTCATTTCAATAGGAATATTGTTTATTGAAGTTTTGTACCTCCAAGAAGCTCTTCTAATTCTCTACTGGTTGCTTACAATTACACCTGACCAGCAGTCTCAGCCAAAAGTATTCCAAGTTTATTTCAATAGTAGGCCTATTATACCAATTTCAATATCAATATCAATATCAATCATTTTCAATTTTTGAATACTTCAAATTTGTTCCTCAGTCAAACTCTGGTTAAAAATTCTTGGGGTAAATGTTGCTGTCCAAATACAGCGACATCAGTTGGATTCCAGTGCATAACTATATTCTTTTTTCGAAATAAGTGCAATCGATATCACCGTTATCGTCCGACGAATATTTCCGGTCGGTGAATAGCAAGGTTTTATGCCGGTATACAAGGAATATGAAACTATCAATCTCAATCAATTTACTTTTTTTGATTGCTTCGAAAAATTCTTCTATCCACAATAAGTCATCTATAGCGTGTTTCGAAGATTCATTGCTATTGGTAATTTCACCGAGTGAGCATACCACCAACGTGTCGTCGCATCTCTGAAGAGTACCGTGAAATAAATCACATTGATATCTACGCGCCTTACTGACAGGGAATTTCCGCGCGTTTTGGATTTGTTCTCCCCACGAAACCATACGCTGGAGTCTAAATATTGTGATGTAATGCCCACCCCTAGATATTAAAAAGAATAGTTGGAGATGGCGAACAAGACCACTTGCGCTGTAATAGCCGAACAAATATAACTAACAACTGGCAGGGCGTGAATTAATGCAGCGATTCGTTGAGTGTTATATGAGATGCATATGATACATCGGAGATGGTCTTCTGCGTAACGAGTTGATTGAAGTCCGATTCGTCAATTACATATTTCATGATTTTAGGCGTAGTCTGGAATGTTCAACATTACCTGAATACGTATGTTGATATATCNTTGTTTGAAGAATTAGAATTGAACTGGAAATTGAACCGTCGTATAGCAGTAGCATAACCTGCATACTGCTGTACCGCAAGTATTCATATGTTGCTATTCGCGCCAATGTGATATTGAGTACTTTTCAACCTGTGGTATGGCCCGCACTTGTGCGGATGACAAAATCTGCAGTGGGGGTCACAAACGTTGTGGTAATGGATGTGGATGAGAATTGCTGAGCTTATTCACTTTTTTACGAAATGGCATAATTCAAATAAGTGTAATATGGTATTAAGTATATAGGCTCCCTAACTTTTGTCGTGGTGACGCATTTGCAAAAACTTGTTGGACGCCCGGCTAAATATAGCTTTTGATTACATTTTGTCTCGCACCAGCCATGAGCGAACTGTTATTATGACNTAGGGGAGATGTGGTACCGATGGATCACTAGGACCGAAAATACTTGGAAAATTCTCCTTGATAATTCCATGATTACACTTCCTGAATTTGACTACAATTGCATGCTGGCAGAATCATTCCTGACATACAAAAAACTTTGACGTTTTCCGTCCAACCAAGATTTTCCATAGTTTGCGAAGTTATTACTTCAGGAACTTTGACACCCCATCAGCGGTTTATTTCTTATTACAGAATTATATAAGGAATAAGATGAAGGCTTTCGTTTTTAAGTAGAATTCCAAGCTACTAATATCAACAACTACCGTCCGATATGGGTTGTATTCAAAAAGTTGCTCCTCTCCCGCCTATCCTCATTCCTCGCCAGAATGTCTGTTATTTCCCTTCAAAAATTTGGCTTCCGAAACAAACACCAAACCTCACATGCCCTCTTAACAGTGGCTGAACAGTATTATGATATATCAGAGAAGCGAAATGTGGGATGTAGCATTTTTCTCGATCTAAAAAAGCGTTTGACTGCGTAGATCATAAAATTCTCATCTCGAAATTGGCGCGTTACGGATTTCGGGGCCCACAACTTGAGCTCATAAAAAGCTACCTCACTGGACGCCAGTGTTGGGATGACTCGAGCCATGACTTGACTCGAGTCAGACTCGAGTCACTTTTTTCGTATGACTTGACTTGGATCGAGTCACTTAGCTAAAATGACTTGACTTGACTCGGCGTATCAGAAATGTGGATTGACTCGTGACTCGGAGCAAAATGATCGAGTCAATTTCAAGTCATCAAGTAATCGGTTTCGATAAAAATCTCTGTCTCTTGCACATTGTCAGATTGTTCGCGAAACGCTGGTGTAGCCCGTGAGAGCGACCCATCATTCAATGATCATGCGTTTTACTGAGCCTCCATTGTTCTGTCTCAAATAAATTTACCGCAAACGAAGTGATCGAAGCTTACAGCTTATGTTCTCGTAAACTAGTACAGTGAAGTAATTTAATAGCAAAATGTCTATTTCTGTTCCCTCTTATTAACTTAGACAAACCTCTTCTTTCATTGAAATTGAATTCAAATTTAGTTTATGTAATCCTCAACCATTGGCGTAGGCTCGAATTGTATCATGTCACTTCCTAAATGGGTATTATATTGCATCTTATCAATTCGTTCTCTACTCTCTATTTTTGCTGGGAACTATAAACTGAGGCTATGCAATTCTACGTAGTTTTACAGTTCTACGTATATGTGAGCGATACACTGCCTTCTTGTGTGTATATTCACCTCTATATCGGTTCATCGGTTCAGAATCAATGACCACTCAATCTGTATTTCAGACAGCTAGTAAAATGCAATGACGTAATCACGCCTCATACTTTGAAGGGGCA